>PJEM01010127.1:0-53567 GCA_004023845.1 Helogale parvula | reverse complement strand
TGGGGGTGATGGAGGAGGGCACTTGTGGGGAAGAGCACTGGGTGTTGTATGGAAACCAATTTGACAATAAACTACTAAAAATAAATAAAAACATAATCAAGGTATATAATTTTATACAATTGTTTATTAATTTAGTCAGTGTAAACTGTAGATTAGTATATCCACTGAAACAACAAATATATGTGAAAGTCAAGTGGCAGTTATTTATAAATTGTCTAAAAGATATTCACAACACTTCATTTTCTGTGTTCCAAACCACCTTTTTTTATACTTACACACCTGTCTTTACCCTTTGAAAATGTTCCTCAGCTGACTGAAGTAACATATTTGAAATATTCCTCCCCTCCTGCCCTCCCTTACAATTTTAATGAGTTTGAAAAATAATATGGCCAGGTACTTCACTTTTATACAAGCAAATACTATGCCAGATGTCCACTATAGATTTCATATATTACTTTTGTTTTTTATATTTTAAAATTAATTGAAAAACTATTACCACCATAGTGTTAGTTAATAGCTCCACCCCATAACATACTTACCATTTCCTTTTTTGTGGTAAGAACATTTAAGATCTCTGGTCTTAGAAACTTTCAGGTATATATTGCAGTATTATTAACTATAATCATCATGCTGTGTATTAGATCCTCAGAACTTATTCATCTTGTTAATGAGTTTGTACCCATTGACCAACGGCTCTCCATTCCCACATCCCCCCACTAGCCTCCAGTAACCAGTAGAGGAAGAAAAGGTAATGAAAATGAAAAATATGCATATGAGAAGCTCACTATCACTGGATTTTGCACATCATATGGGGTTTAGGAAGCAGTTTATACTTATAAATTTTGTAGGATAATAAATAAAAAATATAAATTTTTCTTCTGTGATGTGATTATTCCAACACTTACAAACTTGAGACTTATAGGTAAATGTCCTTTGTCTTCTAAGGATCATTAAAATGATTCAAAAATAAAGTTTTCATGTATTCTGTTTTATAATAGATGATTGAAATCTATGTACTTTAATCTTTTGTGTATTACTCATTACATATATATACCAGATACATGTATTTAATTTACTCTCATCTATTCCTAAGTGATAGCAACAACAAAACTGAAAGAAACTATAGAGAAAATGTTTCTTTATTACTTTATCATAAGTTGAAAGCTGAAATGAGAACTATATTTTAATCCCTTAGTGCTTTAACACAATTCCCTACAGACTGGAATCTCACATCCATGCTACAAGGGATATTAAATGCTGAGCAAGTTAAATGTCACTATGTCACTATGCAGGATGTCAGAACAACTCATGTGAGAGTATCAAGGGAAAAGAAAAATCTTCCCTTTAAAAGGCTTTCAAATATGATGCTATATTGCTTTATAACAATTTAATCATGTTGAACCGATATGGCAGTTTTTGTTGTGCCACAAATGGACTTGGATATAAGAAAAGACTGTGTCTTTCAGTGTACACTTGATCTTAGCCAAAAGGCCGAGAAGTGATTTTTCAGTGTAAATTAAAAAAAAAAAACAACCAGTAAAGATATTTGAATATAGATAATTAGGGGAACCACTGGGAAAAATAATAACAATGCAGAGTAAGAAGATTTACTTATCCTCTGAACAGAAATTATTTAGAAGACTGGGGAGATGGGGGGTATATAAGTCAAAGCCACTTTTTAATTTTGTAAGATCTGCCTGTGTAATCTTGTTGGTAACTAAGTTAATATTTCAAATTAACAGCAGAAGAACTTCAGAATATGCTATAACTATATGCTGATTAATAAATTTCTGGATAAAATATCTTAGAGGATTAACAATAAATTAATTAGACATTGCCTCTATATAAGTCACTTATAAGACATAGAAATCTATTTGACTGACTTAGGCAAGTACATATATGTTAGTTATAAGGAAATTAAAGCTGTAACTAAGTAATTGTACTTGTATAGCACTGCATTGATCATTAATGTACAAAAATAAATTAAAAATGCTCCCATGAATCAAACTTAAAATCTCTTAAACAGGTATCTTCTCCAACTTCCCATATAATTGTGATATTTTCATAGTGTGAAATTTCCCCTGTGTGTCCTATAAGCCATAATAAACACTACCTATAATGACAATTAAGTCTTAGATCATAAGCATTCTGATACATAAACTGTGTTTATTAGATATAGTACATTTGAATGTGTCAGTTCATTGTTTCGACCAAATGGACATAGGAATAAATAATTGTAGTGAACTGAAAGGGGGAATTGAAAAGCAGGGTGGACAGAAGCAACACTTAAATCACTCAATAAAATATATCCTGGAGCAATAAGACATAGTTGTTCTAGCTGAAACTCCACTATAACTGACAAATCAGGTTTTCCATAAGATCTGAGATGGATCTTTTGAGCAAAGTCCAACTATGCACCCAAGAAGCAGAGTTGATATGGCCCTCGTCTTTGGGATAGCTGATAGAGTTGTTAATTAAGCATATTCACTGGAAATTTCCCAATTGTTCCAAGCACAAGGACTTAGATTCAGTTGAACACTGAAAAGTACAGTAAGTCCCTCATTGCCTTTCTATGCACCATACATTGGTGCCAAATCTTGTCAATAGTTTCTTCTTCAAAGAAAAAGAATAACCAGCGAGAGTTACTATGTTTTTTATGACTGTTATTACCTATAGTATCACCCAAAACAAAACCAAATTCTTGGTTTATAGAGAAAAAAAAGTAAACCTTGTGGGAAGTTATAAGAGTAGGAGGGGTATCATCATCTCTGTAGTCATTCAACTGATGGTTTACCTGGTATTTGGCTGTTTGTGATATATTTCCTTGCAATTTCAGCCCAGACCAAGCTCTGAGCCAATCTAATGATATCTCTAATTCTTAAAACAACAATAAACCTAGTTTAATTCTTTCTCCATGGTCCTAGAGAGTTTTGAAGCACAGAATCTATTCTGGACTTAATAAAAAGAGAAGAACTGGGTGTTATATGGAAACCAATTTGACAATAAACTATTATTCTAAAAAAGTGAACAGTCTCTTCCAGGAGAGACCCAAACTAGCTTATCTTTTCCAGATTTCTGCATGAGTCCGTGTGTCAGGCTAATAAATGTGGTTCTCTCAACTGAAAACTGATTTGACTTCTACCAAAAACTAGCTCATAATTTTACCTCCATGTAGACAATAAATACCTTCACTGCAGGAAAGAACTTTAAGAACAAACTATTTGATTGCATATTGAACCATTAGAAATGTAGAGCCAGAACACCACAGGTAATAAATTACAAACTGAATAGAATGATATTAGACTATCTCCATATGAAATAATTGTAAAATCATGATATTAGACTATGTCCATATGAAGTAATCATAAAGTTACATCTAAAGAGCTATGTGTTAAAAAGGATTAACTTAAACTTGCATTTACATGGTTTCCAATACTAACAGTAGAAACAATGTCAAAATTATAGTTGTAATCTCTGTATAAGTATTTTAGTGAATTTATAAATTTATATAAATTTTATAATTTAAGATTACATTCCATTTAAAGTAATAATTATATTGATTAGATTTATTTTTTAAATTTTTCTTAATGGTTAGTTATGTTGAGAGAGAGAGAGAGAGCTCGAGCAGGAGACAAACAGTGAGAGGGAGACACAGAGTCGGAAGCAGGCTCCAGGCTCTGAGCTGTTAGCACAGAGCCTGATGTGGGGCTCAAATTCACAAGCCATGAGATAATAACCTGAGCCGAAATCAGACACTATGACTGAGCCACCCAGGTGCTCCTTTATGGATTAGATTTAAAATGATCTCAAATTATGAAAATAATAGAAGTGACAAATTGTGTATAAACTTATCACCTCATTGTAATTTTGGTTTATTTCTTTCCAGTCTCCCTGAAAACACATGTTGTTATTTTCTAACATAGCTGTGATTATACAGTATGTGCACATTTGTATTATTTTCTTGTTTCATACTATATTATACACGTTTCTAAGTCTTCAAAACATTATTTGCAATGGCTGTACAATATTTCATTTGATGGAGGGCATCATATATTATCAAACATTCCTTCATCAGTTGCTTCCAATTTTTCACTATTTTAAACTACACTCTAATGATCATCATCATGCATACAATGTTTCGTGTTTAGGATGATATCTAAAGCATTGTGTCCTAGAGCTGAATTTACTGAGTCATAGTAATATTATATTATATTTAATAATCCTAATACTTATTCTCAAATTTATTTCCCAAAGTGTTTTACCAAATTCACTTCCACTAACAATAAATAAGAAAGCTTATTTCCACAGAACTTGTCTAGCATTGAGTATTTTGTTAATTTTTAATAGTTTATTATCAAATTGGTTTCCATATAACACCCAGTGCTTCTCCTCACCAGTGTCCCCCACCATGACGATGACCCCCTTCCCTCCCTCCCCCTCCCCCTTCAGTCCAGGGTTCGTTTTCAGTATTCAATAGTATTTGTTAATTTGCTAAAAGAAGATTAATATTTCATTGTTTTAATGTACATATTTTATATTACTTTTAAGATTGCACATTTTATATAATTTGTTGACAGACTTTTTATATATTACATCATGTTCAAATTTTTCTAAAAGTCCCCAGGTAATATCTCATACATGCTCTGGTTCACTAGTTGCTTTTCCTCTTTTGGGACTAAGAAATAAGACCTAACAAATATCTATATTTTTAACATTTATCAATGCTGATTTGCTCTGAGGCAGGCATACTTTAAAAAACAGAACAGTTTACTCTTGCTGACCAAAGCACTGATAGTAAATGTGTGCTTGAAAACCACGTGGGAAATTTGAGCTGAAAATTTCAGTAAGGAAAGAATGTTTAGGTAAGAAGACACCCTTTGGAATAGTTTAGTCATTTTGATTATCTCCTCAAAAGGAATCTGGGGAATGTATCTGTGCAAATGACTAGAAGGAGAAGCAAAGAAAAACGAAGTAATTTAATTATAAGTTTAACCACTACCAACATTAAAACAGTGGTTTAGATAAATCCTGAACTTGTTACTTTACTCAAGTTATGTCACAGGTCTGAGGGTTCTTTTCATGTGTCTAATTGTCTTTATATGATTCAAATTCATCACTGGTATTTATTCAGCTTCCAATATATATCCCTGTCATATGCTGTTTAGTTCAGACTCTCTTTGTGTCTGAGTCACCCAGGTGTCAGTGATAAGTAGTAGAGAAACAGAGATAGAAAACAGCATAGTGAGGAATTGTTAACATACTTAATTGACTGTTTGATATGAATTCTAGACATGTGAAAGGTAATCATTAAGACTGCTTAATTAATTTCTGAATATTTGAATGAGGAACAGTAGCAAAACTGAATACTACTAATGAAAGACAGATTTACTATAATTTAAACATTCTTTTCTTCAAGTAAAAGACTTTCATATATAATAAGCATACTACATTTCTTTTTGTGTAAGAGGAATAAGAGTTGAATTGCCACAGTGACTAAAGCCAAAGTTGTTGTCTAATTCTTATAATTAAGGGTGTTCTTTCTTGATAGAAAGTAACTGTAGAGACTAAAGCTGGAACTCCACATAAAGAAAAGGTTGTATTGTGAGGCAAACATAGTATTTCAAGTATAGTGCTGTAGATATTTAATAATTATATGTAACGGGTTAACATCCAGTATATAAAGGTAAAACAAGAAAAGTACAAATAATAAACAATTCCAGAAAGTACATTGTTGTGTTTTATCTTTCTTCTCTTAAGTTTTGAACAGGCTTCATTAGGACAGGGTCTTCTCCCTAGTTTAATCATTACCTCTTAAATCAACATTATAACTTAATGTTGAAATCTTAACTTTGAAATCTTGTTAAATAGACTATGTACACCTCATGTGGCTGGGTCTATCATTAATTTCTCTTTCAATTTCCAGATTCTATCATTTACATAATATGGTTAACAGATATCTGTAGAATGAATTTTGAACAAATATCTGAATGAACAGGTAGCTCCAAGAAGTTCCCAGTATCTCTTTTTGTTCTTTTTTTCTGTTGCCTCCCCCCCCCCCCCCGTTGGGGCCCAGTAGGCAATAATAGCCCTCAAACAATATTTTGCCTCTTGGCCGCACATGTGGCTTCTGTTCATCCTATGGTTTTCTCATTACTTTGCAAAGAAGCATATACTTTTAGGCTTTGAATCAATTTGGTTCAGTCAGTGGCGCCAGCCCTCCCCTTGCTTTGCTTTCTGGTTCTTTGTTTGCTATAGGGAAATAGCCCAAACCTCTGCCGTAAAATTTGCATATTAAGAGATAGGCGTCCTGCCCATGCATCACTGATGAAGGGCCTTAAGGAATGTAAATCTCTCCTCATAGAATTCTTCAGGCTCATCTTCCGCTTGTAGCCAGACTATTATTGGGGAGTCCCTCCCGTGTAATGACTTGATTGTTTCCTTTTATTTACTACTGTCCTGATAAAAATGACCTTATCCGGAGCATGTCTATGTAACCATTAAAGAAATGATGTAATCACCTATGGTATATAAGACCCTGGCTATCTTAATAAAGCTCTCTTTGTGTTCTACCAACCGCCATCCATGTTGTCTGTCTAGTCTGTCTTGTCTGTCTTGTCCATCTTCTTTTCTAGAGATATTTTCGCCGACACCAACCCCCTATTCGGGACCGTTCAACTGTGGTGTGTGGGCTGGTCCCCCGCACCCCCCTTTCTTGACTCTTTGTGTGTGTGTGTGTGTGTGTGTGTGTGTGTGTGTGTGTGTGTGAGCACGCACCCGCGCACAGTTTTCTTTGGAGGGCAGGGCAAACAGCTTGGTCTTCCTTCACTATTAAGAGCCAACAACTGCCAAACTGCAAAATAGATGGAATGCTCACTGGTGCTTTTTCCCAGAGCATGTGGAATTTGAAATCAAAAGCAGATGGAGTCCAGGAGAAAAACAGGTGATAAAGATGATTTTAATGATTAAATGGAAATCCAATGAGGGGCAATTGAATGGTGGAGTGAACTGGAAAGCTTTCAGAGAGGGTCACAGAAGAAGAGAAGAAGAGAATTTCAGAAAGTTTCTGTGAACTAGCCTAGCTTTTCTTAAGCAATAAGCCATAGGCATGAACCATAATGCTCTAGGAGCATTAAAGCTCAAGGACAATAGATGTGTATACAGCCCTGATTAATGATGACAGGAGACACAGATGTCTGGTTAACCCATTAGGTAGTTAGGAAGGGAAGTCACCAGGGAATATATGGCAGTGTGATGTACCCTGACCCAAACAGGTGGCAGACAGCTTGAACTAGGCTCCTTGTGTTTTGTTTTTGACCTTATTTAAAATAACAGTAGTAAAATACCTATTAGGCCCTAGCTTCACTATTTTGTTTTTTGTCATGGCCGAACAGTGTGATTCAGAGGGTGATGTCAGGAAACTCTGTCTCAATTTTGTTTCCATATTTTTATCTTCCCTATTTCTTGTGACTTTCACAGCCATGGTCTTTCTCTGGAAAATGCAATGGAAAATGCTTGATAGAGACCCAGTTAGTTCTCTCTTTAGGTGCACTAACTGCTCAATCTCAAAACTTAACCAACTCACTCCTATGGTAAACTACACAACAGCCTGGCTCTGTAAATGTGTGAAACTCAAGGGCAGCCATGTCAAATGCAGATGTAATGACAGGTGAATTTTATAGATTAACACACCTGTTGTAATGTGTTTATTGATTGAAATACATACAAAAACTTAAGTGAAAATTATCCATTAAAGACAGACACCAGGGAAGCTGAAGCATAAGTTCAGATTGTAACCTATGTGTTGCTCCAGGCATTCTTCGATTTGTGATTAATCCAATTTTTGTGGTTTGCTCAGTTTTTCATTTCTGTCGAAGTATTTTTAAATTCCATAAAATAAAACAATCTATTTTGCTGTACCACTAAAAGGAACCATCTAAATATGCCTTTCATATCAGGAGCCTATGAAACAATAGTTAACGGATTCAGAAGAATGTGATACAACCTTTGCACTCCTTAGAATAGAAAAAAAGGCAACATGAACTAGAAAAATATACCTTAAGTAATAGCTGAATAGGGTCAATTTCAGCATAGAAATTCTGTGAGGCTTTTCTAATATGATGATTTTTCCTAGACCCAAAGATATTAAGAAGAACCACAGAAGAAAAGGAGGATTCCACTCTGCTTTTGCATGTGGGTAAAATAGGCTTCATTCATAGGAGTTACTCTCAAAGAATAAGTTGAGAAAATGTTGAGTTAAACAGAGTTGAAGAATTGTCTCTACTATAGGTCTTTTCAAAGTCTTTTATATGTTTAAACACATTTTGGAATTTTTGAAGTATGTATATGCAGTGTTTCAATGTTTGTTATACATTATTTGATGGCATAAAATTCCTTTGCATCTTTTTTTGTTTTGTTTTTATTTTGTTGTTGTTGTTGTTGTTTGTTTTGTTTTGTTTTCTTGTGGATCTTCTCATGAGATAGTGGGATGAGACAGAAATGGTTTTCAGAATTATGAAGCCAAATGATCTTCTGTGTTATATGGGATCAAAAACTGTAGGAGTAGCACTTGAAGGCGAGGTAAGGTACAAATCTACTGAGGATGAGGGTACCATAATAGCTTTAATTTAACATTCTAATCAATATGTCTTAATGTGTATGATGCAGATTACTTATTCTGAATGACTTTTTTAAATGTTGGGTAAAAATATGATTTTGTGGCCAAATAAATTTAGGCAAAGCCCAATTAAAAGAAATAAGCAAATATTTTTAAAGCACATCTTAGGGGCACCTCAGTGGCCCAGTCAGTTAAGTGTCCAACTCTTGATTTCAGCTCAGGTCATGATCTCAGGGTTCATGAAATTGAGCCTCATGTCTAGCTGTGCTAACAATGCAGAGCCTGCTTGGGATTCTCTCTCTCTCTCTCTCTCTCTCCTATCTCTGCTACTACTCCCATTCACACTATCTCTATCTCTGTCAAAATGAATAAAGAAACATAAAAAAATAAAAATAAAAAATAAAAATCTCTTGGAACGTTTTTAAGAGCAGACACTTCTCAAGGTGGCTACTCAGTTCACAAAAATCTCCCCCTCTCTTAGAACTGCACCTATTCCTCAGAAATATGTTCCCTATAGTTATGTGTGTTTCTGATTCCCTGGCAATAACAGATTGGTCAAGAAATAAAATATTTGAACTTTAAGAGCTTGATCAGAACAATTGTCTTCATAGATTTTTGAGTTGAGAGATACAGAAGCTAGACATCACTGGTGTCAATATCTCTTAAGTGGTCTGAGAAGGGGTGTCCAAATCTGACTCTACTTCATACTGACATAAAAGTTATGCAAAAACCTTGATTCTTGTGTTTCATGCAATATTTAGATATCTTGTACCTGATTTAGACAGAAAATGTTTAATAATGATAGTTAAGAATTATTGAAGACTCACCATGTACTCTCTATATGCCAAACACTACAGTTCTTAACAAGATTTCCAAGAAGATTTTATGCATCCTGTACAGGACTTGTGTAAGTATATACATTTGGGAAATTCTGTGAACTCTTGCTGCTGAGGTGTTATTCTCACTAAGGTTCAGCAGCTGAATTGTTCTTTTGATTTATCTGAATTACCACAAGATCCTTCCAATAAATTTCCTTTTAGGCTTATGCTAGTTCAAGTTTATTTCTGCTACTTGCAACCCAAATAGCCTAAACTAACACAGTTTTGTTAATTTTGTAGAAGGGGAGTATTGCATGCAGTCTTTCATAAACTTATTTGATCACTGGATGCTTTTTTTCAAAGCACTGCTTGTTACACCAGTTTTGGGGAAGAACTAGTTTAAGGTAATTGATTTAACAGTGCTGTAAATTTCCTACAAGCTATACACTGAATGTTGAATTTTAAACACAGTTTCCTAGGGTTACAATAATTGCTTTACTATGTGTTCTAAGAATTAGAGCCACCAGGTAGTGATATATAAAATAAGATGCACATAAACAAAACCTTTATACTCAATTTTAGGATCTCTCTGGGAAACAAGAAGCCAGGGCTCTCCTTTAGTGATGCAGTGCCACTTGCACATGATAAGCCTTTTCCACTCACCTATAGGTTTTACAAAGAAGACATCTCATTCTGAATGCACCCATTGGCAAGATACAGATGGTTTAGTCCATGGCTGGTCATTCTATTGCTGTAAGTAAAGAAAAAACACGTGTTATTAATTTAATTGACAAAAAGTAATAATCTGCCTTTCAAAATACCTAAAAGTTCATAGACATTCAGAAAAATGTCAAGATAAAATGCAGTAGAATAGCAGCAGATTCGGGTGAAATCCAAATTTTGTCATTTATTAGCTTTGTCACCTTGAATAAGGCCCATTACTTCTCTAAACTTATTTCCTGTCCTATAAAATGAAAGTAATAATTTCTCTTATATTTTCTGGTTAGGATTAAAGGAAGCAATGGTCATTATAATAGTAGTTACCATTTATTAATATATTTCTACATGCCAGGAACTGTGTTAAGCTCTTAAAATTTATTGCCTTAATTTTCTTTTTTTAATGTTTATTTATTTCTGAGAGAGAGGGAGACAGAGCATGAGCAGGGGAAGGGCAGAGAGAGAGGAAGATGCAGAATCCAAAACAGGCTCCAAGCTCTGAGCTGTCAACACAGAGCCAGACGTGGGGCCTGAACACACAAACAGTAAGATCATGACCTGAGTAAAGTGGGACACTCAACCGACTGAGCCACCCAGGAGCCCCACCTTAATTAATTTTCAAAACATTCTTGTGAGGTGATTACTACTCACTTTACCATTTTGTAGATGAGGAAACCTAAGCCTAGAAATATTAAGAGCATTGCCTACGGTTGCTCAGCAAAAGAAAAATCAGGATATAAACCTAGACAGTTGGGCTTCAATGCCTACATATTGAAAACACTCAGTATATAAGTATTGCATCCAGGAATCTTTGTCCTTCCCTTTAACTAGTCAGCAATAAAAAAATGTAACTTGGCAACATATTCATATTAAGAATGGAAAATTATTTAAAAATGTATGAATGACACTGGTAAGTTCTGGCTTCTATTCTTGGTCAAGTTAGGCATCTTTGGGAGAATGATTTTACTGGATGTGGGGCTAGGATATAATCACCAACAGAACCACAGTAAAATAAGGGAAATTTACTGGAGCACTTGCATCACAGAAAGAGAGCTGGAGGAGTTGGTAGAGTTTGGGTGGGAACAGTGAAAAAGTGCCAGATGAGGTAAGGGTTTAACTAGAGTAGCAATATAGATTGGTGATAGAAGAATAGCCTAGGGCAGGCAGGAATGAAATATGCAAAGTCTCAGCAACAAGGATGAGCAAAATGCTTTGTTTGGATGACGGACTAGATTTCAATTAAGAAGTTTGAGAACAGTTATGTTAGCTAGATTGAGAAATGCTTAGAGATTAAAGTGGCCTCCAACTTTTTATATAGTAACTGACATATATTGAGTGGTTAGTCTCTGTGAGACATTACCCTGACCATTTTATTTCCATGAAATCATCTAATGTTCATAGCAACCCGAGAAGTCGGCATGATTTTTAGATCCATGTTACTGATGAGGAAAATGAGAAACATAGAAGTTCAGTAACTTACACAAGGTTGCTACAAAGTGGAAGACCCCAAATTCAAACCCAGGAAATTGAACGTCGTATTCTGATCTTACCAGCATGCTATACCACTTTATAGCCTGGATTCACTTTATTATAATACTTTTCTTATAAATCTAGTTTCTTTTGGCTTCTATTAGAGAATTTACATCCCTCTGCCTAACCTTTAGGGACCTCCTTGAATTTACAACTTTTGATCATCAACATATTTTTTATCACTATCTCCAAATGGGATCCTCCTCTACTACAAGTAAATTAATGTTTCCTTACTTAGAATGTTCTCCCTCACATGATCCATTATCTCTGAACACCTTTAAAATTCAGCTAAAAAAATGCAGCTACAGCCTCAAAGAAGACTTCTCTGAATTTTTCTATTCAATATCAATTCTAAATTACTTTTTCTTCACAAAATGTATTAGCTTACTCAATCTTGATTATTGTGATCTTAGTAATCTTACTTGATAAGCGATATTGAGTTTATGTGTTTTTGAGCATGTGTCTTTCTGCTAATGGATTATTAGTTCATGGTGATCAAACAGTGTATCTGTATATAATATCTTTTCATTTGATGTTCACTACACAGAACAGATGGGGAAGCTACAAAATAGTAGTAAAAATAGTAGTAAGTAAGGTTTTCCCTTTCTTACATCTCTTCAGAGACATTTATTTAAAATCTCTATTTTTTCTAATAGAACACAAATTCAGGTTATTAGTATTATTTCCCAACCAAAAAGAAATACCAAAGTTGTAAAGGTTGGGTCTTATTTCCTTATTGTGAAAATCAGATCACTGATTAAAAAGTAAGGAACTTAGCTTTGAAAATAAATATATTATCATGTATTTTTTAAACAAAGTTTTTTTTCAAATTTTATTTTTTATTTTTTTTGAATATAACACAATTTATTTTTTAACATATGCAATTATTTTCCATCATTTACAATACAATAGTTACAATGACACTCCAAACAGAAAAGCAAAGAAAAAATCAAAATACCAACTTCTATTTCATGTAATTAGACTTCTACAGAAATTAGAAGGTTAAGTAACAACTAGTTAATCACCTAATTTCACAGCTATCTGAAGTGGCAATCGTTATAAAGGAGCTTATCTATGATACATTCAAGATAAATGATACAATTTATTACTTGCCCATAAGCTAAAACACAGTCTGCTTAATACCTTTCCTTAAATTCCACCTCTATACTACAATATACTTGAGGTCCATGCAAAAAAAGTTGCGGGGGACCCGCCCACGCACCAGAGTCTAAGGGTCTCTGAGTAGGGGGTTGGTGTCGGCGAAATATCTATAAGAAAGAACACAGACAACATGAATGGTGGAAGAGACCACACTTTACTGTGAAACTTGGTGTCTTATATACCACAGGTGATTACATCATTTTTCTAATGATTACATTGTTTGTTACTTCCAGAAAAAAAATTATTATTTCAATGGTAGCGAAAACAGAAAATCAAAATAGAAACGAGGTACAATGCAGAAGATCAAAAAACATAATTTATCACTAAAAATACATCAGCAGGAGTCTTATTTTGCGTACATAGTGTAATATTAACTGAAACTTATGACAAAGCCATTTTTCTTTAAAGGTTTAAACAATAGTCTGTGAGTAAAGTGCCTCTAACTAGGGGGGGGGGAGGTTTCAATCAGAAAATCTGCCCATATGCTGAAACCACAAATACCAAGTGGCATGAATAATAGGAAAACTAACTCCAATCTCTGATCCATTTAGGTCAGGCAGTCAGGCACACACATTTTCAAGTAGGGGAAGCAGGGTCCCAAAGGCCACACAGCACTTCTGGCTGGATGGGCCCCAACAAAAAGGAGCTACCTTTTATATAGGAAATGGATGATTAAGACTTTGGTGTTGGAAAGCAACTTCGTTTAAACATAACCACCCCCACCACCAAAAAAAGAAGAGGAAAAAAAAGTAAATAAAATAATAAGGAAAAAACCCAAGACACACTACCTAGGGGAAAAAAAAAACAGCATATAATTTCTGTCCTTGATGGAATGTATTAAATAAGCAAACACCCCCAACAAGCAAAACAAGAACAACCATGTAAAAATATTAAAAAAAAGAAAACCCTCCACATGCATAAATGAAAGATTGCACACAAAGAACTCACATCTTTTCAAGCTTCGATAGTAAATATTCTGTTACTATGTATTAAATAATGCATGGTTTGCCCAAGCTAAGATGAAACCACATCATGAATCAATAAGCATTTTGCATTTTCTTTCATTATCTACTCAAAGTCATGCCTACTGCACCTCTAAACTTTTCATTAAATCGAATTATACAGCAAACACTCCCAAAATTAACTTAGATTGTATTGCAGTTTCACTTAACAGTATATAAAATGCTGTGTTGTGACAGGTATCAACTATCCATTAGATACTGAATCAATTTTTCTTAAGCACTACTAACTGCTTGCTTTTCTTGAAGCTAGATCATTCTGAAAATTTCCGGTTAGACCTATGAGTGTAAACATATGGTATCTGTCCTTCTCTGCCTGACTTATTTAGCTTAGCATGACACCCTCCAGGTCCATCTACTTTCCTACAAATGACCATATTTCATTCCTTCTCATTGCCATGTAGTACTCCATTGTGTATATATACCACATGTTCCTGATTCACTCATCAGGTGATGGACATTTAGGTTTTTTCCATGTTTTGGCTATTGTTGACATTGCTGCTATGAACATTGGGGTACATGTACTCCCATGCATCAGCATTTCTGTATCTTCTGGGTAAATCCCTAGCAGTGCTATTGCTGGGTCATAAGGGAGTTCTATTGATAGTTTTTTGAGGAACCTCCACACTGTTTTCCAGAGTGGTTGCTCCAGTTTACATTGCCACCAACAGTGTAGGAGGGTGCCTGTCTCTGCACACCCTCGCCAGCATCTATAGTCTCTTGATTTGTTCATTTTAGCCACTCTGACTGGTGTCAGGTGGTATCTCATTGTGGTTTTGATTTGTGTTTCCCTGATGATGAGTGATGCTGAGCATCATTTCATGTGCCTGTAGGCCATCTGGATGTCCTCTTTGGAGAAGTGTCTGTTCATGTCTTCTGCCCATTTCTTCACTGGGTTATTTGTTTTGTGGGTGTGAAGTTTGGTGAGTTCCTTGTATATTTTGGATACTAGCCTTTTATAAAAGCAGTTTATGAAAAGCTCACAGCCAATATTATCCTCAATGGGGAAAACCTGAGAGCTTTCCCCCTAGGATCAGGAACACGACAGGGGTGTCCACTCTCACCACTGCTGTTTAACATAGTGCTGGAAGTCCTAGCATCAGCAATCAGACAACAAAAGGAAATAAAAGGCATCAGAATTGGCAAAGAAGTCAACCTTTCACTTTTTGCAGATGACATGATACTCTACATGCAAAACCCGGCAGACTCCACCAGAAGCCTTATAGAACTGATTATTGAATTCATTAAAGTTGCAGGATACAAAATCAATGTACAGAAATCAGTTGCATTCCTATACACCAAAAATGAAGCAACCGAAGGAAAAATCAAGAAACTGATCCCATTCACGATTGCAAGAAAAACTATCAAATGCCTGGAAGTAAACCTAACCAAGGATGTAAAAGACCTATATAATGAAAACTATAGAAAACTTATGAAAGAGATTGAAGAAGACACCAAGAAATGGAAAACATTCCCTGTTCATGGATTGGAAGAATAAACATTGTGAAAATGTTATTATTACCCAAAGCAATCTACACATTCAATGCAATCCCCATCAAAATTGCACCAACATTCTTCTCAAAGCTAGAACAAACTATCCTCAAATTCGTATGGAACCACAAAAGACCCCGAATAGCCAAAGTTATATTGAAGAAGAAAACCAAAACGGGAGGCATCACAATCCCAGACTTAGCCTCTACTACAAAGCTGTCATCCTCAAGACAGTATGGTATTGGCACAAAAACAGACACATAGACCCATGGAATAGAATAGAGAACCCAGAACTGGTCCCACAAATATATGGCCAATTAATTTTTGACAAAGTAGGAAAGAGTATGCGATGGAAAAAAGACTGCCTCTTTAGCAGGTGGTGCTGGGAGAAATGGACAACAACATGCAGAAGAATGAAACTAGACCACTTTCTTACACCATACACAAAAATAAACTCAAAATGGCTGAAGGACCTGAATGTGAGACAGGAAACCATCAAAACCCTCGAGGAGAAAGTAGGAAAACCCTCCTAGACCGCCACTGCAGCAATCTCCTACTTGACACATCCCCAAAGGCAAGGGAAATGAAAGCAACACTGAACTCTTGGGACTTCATCAAGATAAGAAGCTTCTGCACTGCAAAGGAAACAATCAAGAAAACTAATAGGCGACTGACAGAATGGGAAAAGATAGTTGCAAATGACATATCAGATAAAGAGCTAGTATTCGAAGGTTTTAATTATACAAGGCACTGCAGAGATTGTTTATAGCATAATTACTAAAAAATGGCAAATTTCCCACATAATACCCTTTCCTTCTGAATATGAAAATGCACTTGCCTAAGTGCAGATATTTGGCGACCAGTCAATGGAGAAGAATCCCATTTGTACTTAGTAGAATAGAGTCAGTTGGTACTCACTAAGTCAGCCAAGGTTCTCTATGCTAATGGCAAAACACTCCTGTCCGTGTAGCTAAACAAACACAAGATTATTTATCTTCCTTTTGGTAAATGCCAGAGTGGAAATGCCCATGATACTTGTTTTTTGTGAATGACTGTTGAGGGAGATGCCATGGTAATGAAGAAAACTGTATAAACCAAGATAATAGGGATAAATTTAAATGATTTACAGTTTTGTTTGTGTGTCCTTGCATATGTGTGTGTGTGTGTGTGTGTGTGTGTGTGAATGTGTATCCAAGCCCTTATGTGGTATTCGTTTCTTCTGAATACACTTTTTATGTGAAATTGTTCTTTTGTGGGGCTTCAAGCTGAAATTAAAGAAACTAATATAAGTGATCCAGTGTTTTATCAGCGTCCAGATAGCATAAGTTACTTTTTAAAATCTTTAATATTAGATAATAATAAAGACTACCCATGGTTTCTCCCCTCAGTCAAAACCTTTCCTTAAATAGATTTAATTATCTAATTATCTGGGTTACATAGTAGTGAATAAAAAGGATGATAAACTATGTAGAAAATGACAGGAGAAATTATTGAGATTTTATTTAAAATTGCAGAAGTGTTAAAACAGATGGAAACACACACAAATCTTTGTTTCCAATTAGCACAGTTGATTAAACAAGGTATTAATGAACGAAGTGTAATAGAATTAGAAATTAAGAATCTGAGGACCTGAGTTCTGGTTTCAGTGCTACAATTAACTGGTTGCTTGACATGAGCAAGGGGATAATTCTTGCCACCCTCACAAATAGGAGTATACATTTGGGAAAATTCAGTTCAAACTTCATTAGCAATATCCTTTTCTTTTTAAATTGCTTCACCCCCACCAAGAGCCCAATGTGGGACTTGAACTCAAAACTCTGAGGTTATGACCTGAGATGATATCAAGAGTCTGACACTTTACCGACGGCAACCCAGGTGCCTCTGTAATATTCTAAAAATAATAAAATAAACGCTTCACTGGGTTCCTTGGTGGCTCAGTTGTTTAAACATCTGACTTTGGCTCAGGTCATGATTTCATGGTTCATGAGTTCGAGTCCTGCATCAGGTTAGCTTGACTCCAGCTTCGGGTGAGCCCTGCTTCTCTTTCTCTCCATCTCTCTCTCTCTCTCTCTACCCATTGTGGAATTCTGTCTCTCCTCTCCCCATCTCTCTTCCCTCACTCACTTGTGGCCTGTCTCTCTCATTAAAAAAATAATTAATTATTTTGTTAATTAAAAAAAAGTACTCACTGAAGTATGATTGACATACAAAAATTGCTTATATTTAATGTATAAAACTTGATAGTCTCGGAGATCAGTATACACAAATGAAACCATCAACACAGTCAATGACATAACCATATCCATTACCTTCAAAAGTTTCCTTCTGTCTTTGTGTGTGTTCGTGTGTGTGTGTGTGTGTGTGTGTGTGTGTGTGTGTGTGTGTGTGAGAGAGAGAGAGAGAGAGAGAGAGAGAGAGAGAGAGAGAGAGAGAGATAAGAACGCTTAACATTAAGGTCCACTGTCTTAGAAAACTTCAAGTATACAATGCAGCATTGTTAACTGTAGACACTGTCCCTTAGAGTAGATCTCTAGGATTTGACTTGCATTACTGAAATTTAATACCCTTTGACCAAACGCTCCCCATTTCCCCTTACCCTCACCTCTGTTAACCAGCATTCTGTTCTCTGTTTCTATAAGTTTGAATATTTTAGAGTCCTTATGTAAGTAGGGTCATGAATATTTGTCTTTCTGTGACTGGCTTATTTTACTTAAAGTAATGTCCTCAAGGCTCATCTATGTTGTCACAAATGGAAGAATTTCCTTCTTTTTTATGGATGAATAACATTTCATTGAATGTAAATATCATATTTTCTTTATCCATTCATTCATCAATGGACATTTGCTTGTTTTTATGTTTTGGTTCTTATAAATAATCCTGCAAAAACATAGGAGTACAAATCTGTCTTAAAGATTGTTCTTTCAATTCTTTTATATATATACCTAGAAACGGAATTACTAGCTCATGTGGTAGTTTATTTTTAATTTATTGAGAAATCTTCATGCTGTTTTTCATAGTGGCTGCACCAATTTATATTCCCACCAATATACACAAATGAGGCAACCTACAGAATGGGAGAAAATATTTGTAAACTACATATCTGATAAAGGCTTAGTATCCAAAATCCATAGAGAACTCTTACAACTCAATAGTGAAAAAATAACCATAATAAAAGTAGACAATGGACCAGAGTTGACATTTCTCCAAAGAAGACAAACAAATGGCTCACAGGTAATATAGAAAGATGCTCAGTATCACCAGTAATCAAGGTAATGAAAATTGAAACCACAACAAAGTATCACCTTATGCCTTATTAAATATGGCTGTTTCAAAAAAAAAAAAACAAACAACAAGTGTTGTCAAGGATGTGAAGTAAAGAAAACCCTTGTAATATTTTTAACAGTAACAAAAAATCAAAACATGAAAAATATGGTTTTAGAAATGGAATACTACAAGACCAGAGAATTGTATGACTCATTACTCACTTATTTATTTTCCAGAACATTAAAAAAATTACAGAAATTATTCATTATATGAAAAGTCAATTTCAAGGGTGCCTTGGTGATTCAGTCTTTTAAACATCTGATTTCAGCTCGGGTCATGTTCTCACTATTCATGAGTTCAAGTGCCGTGTTTTGCTCCATACTGAAAGCTCAGAGCCTGGAACCTGCTTCAGATTCTGTGTCTCCTCTCTCTCTATGCCCCTCCTCCACTTGTCTTCTGTGTTTCTTTCAAAAAAAAATAATAAAATCTTTTTTTTACAAAGTCAATTTCATGGGCAGAAGACATGAATAGACACTTCTTTAAAGAGGACATCCAAATGGCTAACAGACAGAAGAAACAATGTTCAGCATCACTCATCATCCAATGGGAAATACAAATCAAAACCACATTGAGATGCCAACTCACGCCGGTCAGAGTGGCTAAAATGAATGAATCAGGAAACTATAGATGCTAACAAGGATGTGGAGACACAAGCACCCACCTCCACTGTTGGTGGGGATGTAAACTGGTGCAGCACTTTTAGAAAACAGTGTGGAGGTTCCTCAAAAAACTGACAATAGAACTTTGCTGTGACCCAGCAATAGCACTGCTAGGGATTTACTCAATGGATTCAGAAGTGTTGATGCATAGGGGCTCATGTACCCAAATGTTCATAGCGGCACTTTCAAAGATAGCCAAATCATGGAAAGAGTCTAAATGTCCATCAACTGATGAATGGATCAAGAAGATGTGGTTTCTATATACAATGGAATGCTACATGGCAATGAGAATGAATGAAATCTGACCATTCGTAGCAAAAGGGATGGATCTCGAGGATGTCAAACTAAGGGAAATAAGTCAAGCAGAGAAAAACATACCATATGTTTTCACTCATAGGTCTAACAGGAGAAACGTAACAGAGGACCATGGGGAGGAGGAGGGGGAAAAAGAGTTAGGGAGAGGGAGGAAGGCAAATCATGAGAGACTCTTGAATACTGAAAACAAACTAAGGGCTGATGGGGAAGGGGAATGGGTGTGATGGGCATGGAGGAGGGCACTTGTTGAGATGAGCACTGGGTGTTATATGGAAACCAACTTGCCAATAAACTATAAAAAATAAATAAAAAAGAAATGAAAAAATAAAAAAATCAATTTCATGTTATTTTAGATATTTCATAAAAGATAATCCATTACTACCCGTGTAACTGGGGTAAATTACTTAATATCTCTAAGCTTCAAATTTCTTCTCATAAAAATAGGGATGAGGAAAAAGAAATAGGGTTGAGGACTAAACAATTATGCACATAACTCTAATACAGTGCTTGGTTCATAGTAAGTGCTCAAAAATATAAATTCTAGAGACATTAGAGTATTAAGTATAAGGCCACTAGATTTGAATCCTAGAATTCCTATTTATTCACTATGTGGCCTTGAACGACTTATTTAACTTTGCTAAACTAAATGCTATTTTCTGCAAAGTAGAGGTAATAGACCAAATTTATGGGGTTATTGTAAATATTGAAACAATATTTGCCCAGCCTGGGCAAATAAAGCTCAATAAATGTAATTCCTTCATTCATTTAACAAATATTTATAAAGAATTTACCATATGCTTATCATTGCTCTATGGAATACAATGGTAAACCAAGATAGAAATAAAATTCTTGCTTTCATACATCTCCTCTTCTTATTGGGAAAATAGTCAATACATAAGTAAGCAAATAGTGTGATGGAGAAAATAAAGGCAAAATAAGGGACTAGACATTGACAGTAGATGTAGGAGGTGTGCTACTTTACTTAGGATTGTTTGAAAATACTTCTCTTTAAGGATGTGGTACTTGATCAGAGTCCTGGAAGATGCCAAAGGACACAGCCATTTACAAATCTGCAGGAAGAAAACCATGCAGAGAGAACAGCCAATATAATGTTCTTAATAAGGGAAGAATCATCTTAATGTTCTCTAAGAAGAATAAAGACATAAATGTGGCTAGAAAATAATGAGAGAGAAGGATAAGAGAAAAAGTAGATGCTATCATATCAGTTAGGTAAGAAGGGCCAGAACATGTTGGCCTGTGTCAAATGCTAACTATTATCATTGGTATCACTGTTAAGCTCAAGGAGTTTTGATTACTGAATTCATATTTTGATCCTTTAAGTAAATCCATGAAGCAGAAACTTCTTATAATGATTTTAATTGCAGGAATATTTTACTTTAAAATTTGACCTTTAACAAAGTGATTTTCACTTACATGATCTCATTTATTTTTTATAACAGCCCTATAAGTTACATAAGTATTAGTATCCTTGTTATTTATTTATTTTTTTTTTTGGAGGAAACAGGCTTGCAGATGATAAATTCCTTGTGTAGTCACACAGCAATGTGGGAGACATGGGCTCAAATCTAACTCTAGGCTATTGTTTATATATATTATGCTTCTCTTAATAACCAGATAACAAATGTGATCAACAAAAGAGAATCTGATTTAGCATGGAAATATGGTTCAGTTTCAGAGATACAAATAAAACTCAGAATCTTGATTTCATTCCCTTAATATAACCAACATCTGAATTCAGTGTGTTTACTTGCTATTGAAGAAATATCTATTTGTTTTAGTACTTGTCAATTTCATGAATAAAATTTAAATGTAGCTCAATAACTTCAAAGAGTTGGTACAAATTCATAGTAGATGGACATGGTTATTATTATGACAAAATTCTATAAAAAGTGAGTATTGCTTACTCTCGCCCTTTGATGTTTTCCATTAATTCAAGGATAAAATAGAACTTATGAGGAAAAGCATCTAAATTTGACTGAACAAAACATTGGTCTCATTTCAGAATAATAATATCTTTCAAAGAGAGAGATGCTGGAGTTATATAACATTAAGTTGTATCAAATGTTGTACAAATGTAGTATGAAACAGAAAACACAGAATAAGGCTGTTGCTTTGTCTTTGGCTTAAGATACTTCTAAGTTGCTTTGTAAGTTAAAAAGTCAAATGATACACAGTGACTTGTAAAACAGAGAAAATTTAGAAACAAAAGCAAAGCCATATGTGCTACTCAATAATCAGTCATCATTCCACTCATTTCTATTGTGTCTCTTTTGCTCCCTGAAATTCTAGGAGCCAGTTTTGTTATGTTTTCTTTGACTGCTCCATGCTCCCTGGTAAGATATCCAATGAACAATCCAAATAACATTAAGGCTTTGCTGATATTTTCCAGAAACCTAGTTTGCTACTGTGAACTATATTGCACCAAACCAATTAGCCTTTCACATATGTGTTAATTAGTCTGATCAATAATATTATCAATACATATCATATTAATGTATAAGTTTTATTCATGAAATTTTGAAAGGAGTAAGGGCAAGATGGCGGAGATGTAGGGAGCTCTGTAATACTCACCCGCCCACATCTATCAAACTAAGGGCTGAAGCCACAATACTCTGACATAAAAGAGTGGGAGGAAAAAACACAGAGTCCACAAAGAAGACAACCTCATAGGTGTGGGAGTGAGCGGCAACTGGGGAAAATAAAAAAGGCAGGACCTGGAGACTTGGATGGGAGGGAGCTCACCTCTGCTCAGAGCTATGGAGAGTGCACAGAGCTACAGAGAGTCAAGGGGAAGAGAAAGAGAGGCTGAAAATGCTCATAGAGCTGTCTCTAGAGAAGAGAAAAATCTCCACTCAAGACAGAGAGGGATATTATCATCTCATCTATAACCGCAGGCCACATGGAGAGATCCTTTCTCTAGCTGTGGTGTTTTCCTTGGGCTCAGTTCCCTGATCACTGGCAGTGCCAGGAGAAACTGCCCTCCTCCTCCCCCTACTTGATCCCTGACTAGGAAGCCGCCCACTTGAAGGAGGACATCTCATCTTGGGCTGTATTATTAAAGAGCTTGGACTAGGACATGGAAACGAGGCAGGGTTTGGAAAATACAACTTGGCCCACCCACAGCACAGGGAGATCAGACCAAAAAGAGTGTGCTGAAATGCTTGGTTCAAGTAAGGATTGGGGCTCTGTCATTCTTCTCCCCACAACCACCAAGGTGAGGCATCTGGGAGCAGCCCATAGGACCTGCAGTGGAGGCGAGAACTACCTACTCCAAACCATACCCATCCGGGAAGGATCAACATTGATGCATTGCCATGATTAGATCAATACTTACTATTCAGATATATTTTACCTTATTTCATTTTTATCTCTCCCCTCCCCTGGACTGGGCACACAGGACATTTGTTTGTCTAAATAGTCATACTTAATTCATTCTCTTGATGCCACCTTTCTCTCTCTCTCTCTCTCTCTCTCTCTCTCTCACACTCTCTCTCTCTCTCTCTCTCTCTCTCTCTCTCTGGAATAATCAGACTATATAACTTTTCTAGTAACATTATATTCTTTTTTTGTTTCTCCTCATCTCCTAACACGTTCTCCTCTTTCTCTCACTGAACACAACCTTTTAGCCTCTCTGCCTGGTGAATATTCAATTTAACATTCTTCACACCCCTGTCACTTCACACTTTGTAGATGCTCTTCCAACAGCACTGCCTCCACCTTACTTTTATCTGTAGCAGTGATTTCTGGTTTTATGCTTTTAGACTGTCCTTTGTCTTTTGTTGCTTTGACCCCCCATTTTTTGTCTTTCCTTTTTTCCTTCCCCTTGTGGTTTACTTGTTTGTTTGATTTGTCTGTGTGTTTCCATGCTTTTGCTCCAAGTGTGGTTGTCTGTTGGTTTTCCTTTTCAGAGCTACCTCAAGAAACAAGCCAAAGTACACATGGTGGAGAGTCCCAAATATCACTGAGTAGGGAAATAAAATAAACAAAGGCACAAGAAGAGAAAGCAAGAGATATCATTGAAAGAACACGTTCTGAAAGGACAGGCCCTGGACAGTCATTGAGCCTCCTTTAATATAGCAATACTCACAGGTGCAGGGTGCATAACAAGCTTTTAAAACTGACAAGAGATAGAAGGCTAACTAAAAATGATGAAACAGGAAAACTCTCCACTAAAGAAATTCCAGGAAGTCACAGCCACAAAACTGCTAAAAGGAGATATAAGCAAAACAACAGAGCAAGAATTTAGAACAATTGTCATAAAAGTAATCACAGGGCTTGAAAAAAGCATGGGAGTCATCAGAGAAGCTATTGATACAAAGACTAGGGACCTTCAAAATAGCTTTGACAAGTTAAAAAATGGTATAAATGAGGAGCATAATAAAATGGAGGCTTCCACTGCACGGATTGAAGAGGCAAAGAGGAGAATAGATGAATTAGAAGACACAGTTATAGAAAAGGAGGAAGCTGACAAAAAAGAGAGAGAAATTGAAACATTAGCAAGAACAGCAAATTCGAGAACTGAGTGATAAAATCAAAAGGAACAATATACATATCATAGGAGTTCCTGAAGAGGAAGAAAGAGAAAAAGATCCTAAAGGGGTACTAGATCAAATTATAGTTGAGAACTTCCCCAATCTGGGGAAGGAAATAGATATTAAAATCTAAGAGGCACAGAGAACTGCCCTCAGACATAACTTGAATCGACCTTCAGCATGACATATCATAGTGAAACTTGAAAAATATAAGGATAAAGAGAGAATCCTGAAAGCAGCTAAGGATAAAAGGGCCCTAACATAAAAAGGGAAGCCTATCAGAGTGGTTACAGACCTATCTACTGAAACTTGGCAGACCAGAAAGGAATGACAGGAAATCTTCAAAGTGATGAACAGAAAAATTATGTGGCCAAGAATTCTTTATCCAGCAAGCCTCTCATTCACAATAGAAGGAAAGATAAAGGTTTTCCCAAATAAATAAAAATAGAGAGAATTCATCACTACCAAGCCAACCCTCCAAGAAATCCTAAGAGAGACTCTATGAGGGAAATGTTGCTAGGAATTGTTGCAATGTACCAGAGACACCACTTGAAGTATGAACACTACAGAGAATGCAATGATCCTAAATCCATATTTTTTCAATAATAACAATGAATGTAAATGGACTACATCTCCAATCAAACGGCATAGGGTAGCAGAATGGATAAAGAAAAAACCCAAAATCCATCTATTCATTGTCTACAAGAGACTAATTTTAGACCTGAAGACATCTTCAGATTGAAAGTAAGGGGATGCAGAGATATCTAGCATGTGACTGGATATATTAAAAAAGCTGAAGTATCCATACATATATAGGACAAACTGGACTTTAAAATAAAGGAAGTAACAAAAAAATGAAGAAGGGCATTATATAATAATTACAGGGTCTCACCATTAGGTAACAATTATAAACATCTGAGTGCCAAATTTGGGAGCACCCAAAACATTAAACAATTAATCACAAACAGAAACAGTCTTACTGATAAGAATGTGCTAATTGCAGGGGCTTTTAATACTCCACTTACAGCAATGGATAGATCACCTAGACAGAAAAATCACTAAAAAAAACAATGGACCTGAATGACACATCGTAAGAGATGGATGTGACAGTTATATTTAGATCTATATATCCAGCGGCCAGGGAATTCAATTTCTTCTTGAGTTCACATGGCACATTCTCCAAGATAGATCACATACTGGGTCATAAAGCAGCCCTACATAAATATGAATGAATTGAGATTATACCATGCACAATTTCAGATCACAATGCTATGAAACTTGAATCAATCACAGGAAAAATCTGGAAAACCTCCAAAAATATGGAGATTAAAGACAACCTTACTAAAGAACAATTGGGCCAATCAGGCAATTAGAAAAAAAATTAAAAATATGGAGAAACAAATGAAAATGAAACTAAAACCATTCAAACTGTTCACAACAAAGGCTGTCCTTAGAGGAAAGTACATTGCAATCCAGGCCCATATCAAGAAACTAGAAAAAGCACAAATTCCAAATCTATCAAACCACCTAAAGAACTAGAAGGGAGGCAGCAAGAAGAGAAACTCAGCAGAAGAAGAGAAATAATAAAGATCAGGGCAGAAATAAACAATATAGAATTTATAAAAAACACAGTTGAACAGATCAATGAAACTCAGAGTTGGTTTTTTGAAAAAAATAAACAAAATTGAAAAACCTCTAGCCAGGGTCCTCAGAGTGAAAAGAGAGAACACACAAATAGACAAAATCATGAATGAAAATGGATTTATTACAACCAGTCTCTCAGAAATACAAGTAATCATCAGGGAATGAAATGAAAAATTATTTGCCAACAAACTTAACAACTAAGAAGAAATGGACAAATTCCTAAACACACATGCATTACCAAAATTCAAATGGGAAGAGAAAGAATCTGAACAGACCCTTAACCAGTGATGAAATCGAATCAGTTATCAAAATTCTCCCAACGAATAAAAACCCTGGGCCAGATGGCTTCCCAGGGGAATTCTACAGAACATTTAAAGCAAAGTTAATACCCATTTTTCTCAAGCTATTAAAAAAATAGAAATAAAAGTAAAACTTCCAAACACATTCTAGGTAGGCAGCATCACTTTGATTTTCAAACCAGAGACACAACAACAACAACAACAAAGAAGTAAAATATCCTTAATGAATACAGATGCAAAATATTCCACAAGGTACTAGCAAATCAAATTCAACAGCATATGAAAAGAATTATCCATCATAATCAAGTGGGTTTCAACCCTGGATTACAGGTCTGGTTCAATAATTGCAAATTCATCAATGTGATACATCACGTTAACAAAAGAAAAGATAAAAAAAAAAGATATGACCCTCTCAATAGATGCAGAAAAGCATTTGGCAAAATAGAGCACCCCTTCTTTAAAAAAAAAAAACCCTTGAGAAAGTCGGGATAGAATGAACTTACTTAAACATCATAAAAGCCATTTATGAAAAGCTCAGAGCTAATATCATCTTCAATGGGAGAAAACTGAGAGCTTTCCCCCTGAGAACAGGAACACGACAGGGGTGTCCACTCTCACCACTGCTGTTTAACATAGTGCTGGAAGTCCTAGCATCAGAAATCAGACAACAAAAGGAAATAAAAGGTGTGAGAATTGGCAAAGATGAAGTCGAACTTTCACTTTTCGTAGATGACATAATATGCTACACGGAAAAACCCAACTCCACCAGAAGCCTACTAGAACTGATCCATGAATTCAGCAAAGTCTCAGGGTAAAAAATCAACGTACAGAAATCAGTTGCATTCCTATACACCAATAATGAAGCAACAGAAAGAGAAATCAAGAAACTGATCCCATTCACAACTGCACGAAAAACCATAAAATACCTAGGAATAAACCAAAAAAGAGATATAAAAACCTGTACGATGAGACCTAGAGAAAACCTATGAAAGAAATTGAAGAAGACACAAAGAAATGGAAAAACATTCCAGATCATGTATCAGAGGAATAAACTTTGTTAAAATGTCATTACCCAAAGCAATTTACACATTCAATGCAATCCCAATCAAAATTGCACCAGCATTCTTTGACAGGCTAGAAGAAACTATCCTAAAATTTGTAGAAACCAACAAGAACCCCGAATAGTCAAAGTAATATTGAAGAAGAAAATCAAAACGGGAGGCATCACAATCCCAGACTTTAGCCTCTACTACAAAGCTGTCATCATCAAAACAGTATGGCATTAGCAGAAAAACAGTCACATAGACCAATGGAATACAATAGAGAACCCAGAACATAACCCACAAATTGATGGCCAATTAATCTTTGACAAAGTGGGAAAGAGTATCCATTGGAAAAAAGAGCATCTTCAATAGGTGGTCCTGCGAGAACTGAACAGCAACATGAAGAAGAATGAAATTAGACCCCTTTCTTATACCATTTACAAAAATAAACTCAAAATGGATGAAGCACCTCAATGTCAGACAGGAAACCATCAAAACCCTCCAGCAGAAAGCTGGAAACACCCTCCTTGACCTCAACTGCAGCAATTTCCTTATTGACACATACCCAAAGACAAGGGTATCAAGAGCAAACATGAACTCTAGGGACCTGATCAAGATAAAAAGCTTCTGCACTGCAAAAGAAACTATCAAGAAAACTAATAGGCAATTGACCAAATGGGAAATGGTAGTTGCAATGGTAGTTGACATGGCAAAGTAAATTATAACTTCCTATACTCATTTAAATGTAAAACTGTTAAGTCTATGACATATGAACTACACAGGTATTAACTAATATAAGAGAAGAGTCTTTCATATATTTTTATAATACTTTACTGGGCAATATATACAGTTTGGAACCAGATAAATATCAAGATTGTGTGCTGAATAAGTATCAAGCACCTACAGTGGGGAATTTAGCTGAGAGACATAAGCAGGACAAAGGGTGTTATAGCCAATGAATAAGAGATTCTGAGAACCTCTCGACAATCCTGAAGCTATGATACAGGAAAAGACCAGGTTACCTGAGACCATAGATGTAAGATTTGAAAAATAGAATACAAAACCAACGGTACCAATTTTGAAGAATTGTATTTTTCTTACACAGGCTATTTTTTCTGAGCCTCCATTGCAAGCATGGTGTCTCTGTCCCCAGATCGCTCTTTTTTTATTTTTAATGTTGTTTTTTAAATTTATTTTTGAGAGACAGAGAGAGACAGCACAAGCAGGTGAAGATCAGAGAGAGAGGAAGATACATAATCTGAAGCAGGCTCCAGGCACTGAGCTAGATGTCAGCACAAAGCCCAAAGTAGGGCTCAAACCCACAAACCGTGAGATCATAACTTGAGCCAAAGCTGGACTCTTAGCAGACTGAGCCACCCAAGCGCCCCATCTCTCCAGATCTCTTAAGGATATCTGCCACCTGGAATCTCTATATAGTAGTTCCATATAGTGCTTAATACTAGCCTTGTTCATAGTCTTTTTAAAATTTGTTTTAATTTTATTTATCTTTGATACAGAGAGAGACAGAGCACTAGAGGGGAAGGGGAAGAGAGAGAAGGAGACACAGAACTGGAAGCAGGCTCCAGGCTCTGAGCTAGCCGTCAGCACAGAGCCTGACGTGGGGCTCGAAACCACAAACATGAGATCTGACCTGAGCCGAAGTCGGAGGCTTAACCAACTGAGCCACCTAGGCCCCCTGATCCTTGTTTGTAGTCTAAAAAAATTGTTAAAAGTTACATAAAACACTTTATAACCAGTACAAATCTTCAAAAATAAATAGAAAATAATTTTTAAAAAGAAGTACAACACATAATTCTCCTTGAAAATTTAGAAACTTATTTTTTTGAAGACCTATGGATTTCTGCTTTTTTTCAAAATAGTTTATTGTCAAATTGGTTTCCATACAGCACCCAGTGCTCTTCCCCACAAGTGCCCTCCTCCATGACCACTACCTCTTTTCCCCTCTCCCCCTTACCCATCAACCCTCAGTTTATTTTCAGCATTCCATAGTCTCCCAAGTTTTGCATCCCTCTCTCTCCCCAACTCTCGCTCCCTCTTCCCTTCCCCCTGGTGCTCCATTAGGATTCTCCTATTTTCCTGGTAGACCTATGAGTGCAAACAAATTCTTTCTGTCATTCTCTGCCTGACTTATTTCCCTTAGCATGACACCCTCAAGGTCCATCCACTTTCCTACAAATGGCCATATCTCATCCTTTCTCATTGCCACGTAGTACCCAATTGTGTATATATACTACATCTTCCTGATCCACTCATCAGGTGATGGATATTTAGGCTTTTTCCATGTTTTGGCTATTGTTGACATTGCTGCTATGAACATTGGGGTACATGTACTCTTATGCATCAGCATTTCTGTATCTCCTGGGTAAATCCCTAGCAGTGCTATTGCTGGGTAATAAGGGAGTTCTATTGATAGTTTTTTGAGGAAACTCCACACTGTTTTCCAGAGCGGCAGTACCAGTTTACATTCCCACAGCAGTGTAGGATGGTGCCCATCTCTCCACACCCTCGACAGCATCTATAGTCTCTTGATTTGTTCATTTTAGCCACTCTGACTGGTGTCAGGTGGTATCTCATTGTGGTTTTGATTTGTGTTTCCCTGATGATGAGTGATGTTGAGCATCGTTTCATGTGCCTGTAGGCCATCTGGATGTCCTCTCTGGAGAAGTGTCTGTTCATGTCTTCTGCCAATTTCTTCACTAGGTTATTTGTTTTGTGTGTGTGAAGTTAAGTGAGTTCCTTGTATATTTTAGACGCTAGCCCTTTATCTGATATGTCATTTGCAACTATCTTTTCCCATTCTGTCAGTTGCCTATTAGTTTTCTTGATTGTTTCCTTTGCAGTTCAGAAGTTTCTTATCTTGAAGAAGTCTCAAGAGTTCAGTTTTCCTTTCATTTTCCTTGCCTTAGGGGATGTGTCAAGTAGGAAACTGCTGCGGTGGAGGTCCAGGAGGATTTTCCTACTTTCTCCTCGAGGGTTTTGATGGTTTCTTGTCTCACAGTCAGGTCCCTCAGCCATTTTGAGATTATTTTCGTGTATGGTGTAAGAAACTGGTCTAGTTTCATTCTTCTGCATGTTGCTGTCCAGTTCTCCCAGCAACACCTGCTAAAGAGGCAGTCTTTTTCCATTGGATACTCTTTCCTGCTTTGTCAAAAAGTAATTGGCCGTACATTTGTGGGCCCAGTTCTGGGTTCTCTATTCTATTCCATTGGTCTATGTATCTGTTTTTGTGCGAATACCATACTGTCTTGATGATGAGAGCTTTGTAGTAGAAGATAAAGTCTGGGATTGTGATGCCTCCCGTTTCGGTTTTCTTCTTCAGTATAACTTTGGCTATTCCGGGTCTTTGTTCTTCTATAAGAATTTGACGATTGTTTGTTCTAGCTTTAAGAAGAATGTTGGTCCAATTTTGATGGGGATTGCTTTGAATGTGTAGATTGCTTTGGGTAGTAATGACATTTTCACAATGTTTATCCTTCCGATCCATGAACAGGGAATGTTTTTCCGTTTCTTGGTGTCTTCTACAATGTCTTTCATAAGTTTTCTATAGTTTTCATCATATAGGTCTTTTACATCCTTGGTTAGGTTTACTCCAAGGTATTTTATGGTTTTTCGTGCAATCGTGAATGGGATCAGTTTCTTGCTTTCTCTTTCGGCTGCCTCATTGTTAGTGTTTAGGAATGCAACTGATTTCTGTACATTGATTTTGTACCCTCAACTTTACTGAATTCATTGATCAGTTCTAGAAGGCTTCTGGTGGAGTCTGCCGGGTTTTGCATGTAGAGTATCATGTCATCTGCAAAAAGTGAAAGTTTGACTTCTTCTTTGCCAATTCTGATGCCTTTTATTTCCTTTTGTTGTCTGATTGCTGATGCAAGGACTTCCAGCACTATGTTAAACAGCAGTGGTGAGAGTGGACACCCCTGTCGTGTTCCTGTTCTCAGGGGGAAAGCTCTCAGTTTTTCCCCATTGAGGATGATATTAGCTGTGGGCTTTTCATAAACTGCTGTTATAATGTTTAGGTAAGTTCCTTCTATTCTGACTTTCTCAAGGGTTTTTATTAAGAAACGGTGCTGTATTTTGTCAAATGCTTTTTCTGCATCTATCGACAGGATCATTTGTTTTTTATCCTTTCTTTTGTTAATGTGATAGATCACATTGATGGATTTGCGAATATTTAACCAGCCCTGTAACCCAGGAATGAATCCCACTTGATCATGATGGATAATTCTTTTCATATGCTGTTGAATTCGATTTGCTAGTATGTTGTTGAGTATTTTTGCATCTGTATTCATAAAGCATATTGGTCTGTAGTTCTCTTTTTTGGCTGGGTCTCTGTCTGATTTGGGTATCAAGGTGACGCTGGCTTCATAGAATGAGTTTGGAAATTTTCCTTCTGTTTCTATTTTTTGGAATAGTTTGAGAAGAATGGGTATGAGCTCTGCTTTAAATGTCTGGTAGAATTCCCCTGGGAAGCCATCTGGCCCTGGGCTCTTATTCATTTGGAGATTTTTGATAACGGATTCGTTTTCTTCACTTGTTATAGGTCTATTCATGCTTTCTATCTCTTCCCATTTGAATTTTGGCAGTTCATGTGCATTTAGAAATTTGTCCATTTCTTTTGTGTTGTCCAGTTTGTTGGCATATAATTTTTCATAGTAACCTCTGATAATTGCTTGTATATCTAAGGGAATTCTTGTAATAGATCCTTTTTTATTCATGATTTTGTCTATGTGGGTGCTCTCTCTTTTCTTCCTGAGGAGCCTGGCTAGAGGATTATCGATTTTGTTTATATTTTCAAAGAACCATGTCTTGGTTTCATTGATCTGCTAGACTGTTCTTTTGGATTCTATATTGTTTATTTCTGCCCTGATCTTTATTATTTCTTTCTTCTGCTGAGTTTGCGGTGCTCTTCCTGCTTCCCTTTTAGTTCCAGTAGGTGCTCTGTTATGTTATGAATTTGCGCTTTTTCTAATTTGTTGAGATTGGCCTGAATTGCAATGTACTTTCCTCTTAGGACTGCCTTTGCTGTGTCCCAGAAATTTTGGATTGTTGTGTTTTCATTTTCGTTGGTTTCCATATATTTTTTAATTTCTTCTCTAATTGCCTGATTAACCCAATCATCCTTTAGTAGGGTGGTTTTTAACCTCCACATTTCTGGATGTTTTCCAGACTTTTTCCTGTGGTTAATTTCAAGTTTCATAGCATTGTTATCTGAAAATGTCCATGGTATGATCTCTTTTCGTTTATTCTTATGGAAGGCTGCTTTATGCCCCAGTATGTGATTTATCTAGGAGAATGTGCCATGTGCACTCAAAAAGAAGGTGAATTTCCAATATTCAGGATGCAGAGTTCTAAATATATCTATCAGTTCCACCTGTTCCAATGTGTTGTCCAGGTCCATTGTTTCCTTAGTGATTTTCTGTCTGGTTGATCTATCCATTGCTGTCAGTGGAGTATTAAATTCCCCTGCAATTAGCACATTTTTGTCAGTAAGATTGTTTCTTTCTGTGATTAATTGTTTTATGTATTTGGGTGATCCCGAATTTGACACATAGATAATTATAATTGTTAGTTCTTCCTTATGCAGAGATCCTGTCATTATTATATAGTGTCCTTCTTCATCTCTTGTTACTGCCTTTTCTTTAAAGTCCAGTTTGTCTGATATAAGTATGGCTACTCCGTCTTTCTTTTGGCTTCCAATCGCATGGTAGATATTTCTCCATATCTTTCCTTTCAATCTGAAGGTGTCTTCAAGTCGAAAATGTGTCTCTTGTAGATAGCAAATAGATGGATTGTTTTTCATCCATTCTCCTACCCTGTGTCGTTTTTGGAGCATTCAATCCATTTACATTCAGTGTTATTATTGGAAAATATGGGTTTAGACCCATTGTGTTCTCCCTAGAATTCAAGTTTATAGTGGTGTCTCTGACACCTTGTATTCTGTGCAACATTTCCCTCATAGTGTCTCTCTGAGGATTTCCTGTAGGGCTGGTTTGGTGGTCATGAATTCTATAAATGTTTGTTTATTTGGAAACACTTTTATCTCTGTTATTTTGAATGACAGGCTTGCTGGATAAAAGATTCTTGGCTGCATGTTTTTTCTGTTCATCATATTGAAGATTTCCTGCCATTCCTTCCTGGCCTGCCAAGTTTCATTCGATAGGTCTGTAACCACTCTGATAGGTTTCCTTTTGTATGTGAGGGCCCTTTTCTCCCTAGCTGCTTTCTGAATTCTCTCTTTATCTTTATATTTTGCCAGTTTCTCTATGATATGTCGTGCCGAAGGCCAATTCAAGTTACATCTTAAGGGGGTTCTTTGTGCCTCTTGCATTTGAATGTCTATTTCTTTTCCCAGATTTGGGACATTTTCCATTTAATTTGGTCTAGTATCCCTTCAGGACCTTTCTCTCTGTCTTCCTCTTCAGGAATTCCTATGATATGGATGTTGTTCCTTTTGATTGTATCACTCAGGTCTCGAATTCTCCTTTCCTGCTCCTGGATTAATTTCTCTCTCTTTTTTTCAGCTTCCTCTTTTGCTATAACTATATCTTCTAATTCTCCTATTCTTCTCTCTGCCTCATCAATCCTTGAGGTGGCTCTCTCCAGTTTGTTATTTACCTCATCAATAGCCTTTTTTTTAACTCATCACACCTGTTTTCAGTGTGCCTGGTAATTGTCTCAGTTGATTCTTTGATGCTTTTCTCAACCGCAGCAATTAATTTTATGACAAGTTTTTTAAATACTTGATCCGGTATGTTATCTAGATCTGCCTTGAGCAGTCTGTGGCTGTGACTTCCTCCTGGAGGTTCTTCAGGGGAGAGTTCCTTTGTTTTGTCATTTTTGCTTGTTTTCTGTCTCTTTTCACCTTTTAAAAGCTCGTTGTGCACTGTGCACCTGTTAATATTTCTCTGTTAAAGGAGGCTTATTGACTGTCCATGGCCTGTCTTTTCAGGAACTATGCTCTTAATAGTGTCTCTCAGTTTCTCTTGTTCTGCCTTTGAATATTTTATTTCCCTACTCAGCCATATTTGGGACTTGCCGTCATGCACACTTGGCTTGTTTCTTGGTGTAGACCTAAGAAGGAAAAAAGATAGACAAACACAGAGGGAACAGAAGAACACAAATGCACAGACAAATCAAATAAACAAAAACATTAACAGGGGAAAAGAAAAGAAAGAAAATAGAGAGGAAAGAGACGAAAAGAAGAGAAGAAGAAAAAAAGGAAAAAATAAAGGGGGTCAGAGACAACAAAGGACAGTGGACAGTCTAAAAGTGTATGTGCAGTTGAAGTAAGGATGAGATACAGGAGAATAAATCTGGATTGCAAGAAGGCAAAAAAACGAGAAAGGAGAAAGGAAAACAAGGAGTAAAAATTAAAAAAAATATTAAGTAAAAAAGGCAATAATAATAAAAAATAAGTACAAAAAAAGAAGGAAAATGAAAAAATGTAGAAAAAAAGAAAAATAAAAAAAATTATAAGAAAAAAAGCAGCAGCTCTCCCTCGTGGATAGGTGTGATTTGGTGTGGTAGGTCTTGGTGGCTGCTCTCAGAGGCTCTGCCTTGGTGTCTGCGGAGATTAGATAGGCGGCAGGCCAAGGTCTGCTGGAACTACGCACATTTAGGCCAGTCTACTGAGTCTGATCTCCTTATCCCGTGGTTGAGCCGAGTTGTATTTTCCAGGCCCGCCTTGGTTCAAAGTTCCAGCCCATGCACTTTTATGCTACCATAGATGAGATGTATTTGCTTTGGTGGCTGGCTTTTAGGGGGAGGAATCAGTTTGTCTTGGCTCAGCCAGGGATTTCGGCTGCTCCTGCCTGAGGTGAGGTGTGCTGCTCAGGTATCTTTGATGTTGTCTTCTTTCTGGGCTCCCTAATTTCTCCTTCCGCTCTTGCAAATGAGAGTAATGTCCTTCTCAGTTCGACAGATGGTGCAGACGAAGTTTACAGAGCTCCCTTCCTCTCCACCATCTTGGCTCCTCCTGGGTTTCTGCTTTTTATTTGAGTGAATTTTCTATCTAGCTTTCTTTAACAGATGCCAAATTACATTGGCCATAGCTAATTACATTGATAATAGCCTCAAAACTGTTTATTTGCTCAAAAGAGGTTTTGCAAATCAATATTTCTATTCATTTTTTAAAATAAAATAACCTAAGTTTGTTATGGCTTCTCTTTACATATTGGTATTTAATACCCATCTCTGAAAGGTACATAATGATTATGTTCATTCCCAATTTTCTAAAATATGCACATTTAATCTTGATATTAAATTATTTTTTTAAAGATGGAATGTGTGGATTTGATCTGTAAAATACAGGGCCAACCTTTATAAGAAAAAATAGTGAGTCAGTTATGGCTAGAGTGCAATAATCGTAGCTTTGCCAAGTGTCATGGAAAAGAGATAGGATCTTCTAGATTCTTAGCTGTATTACATTATGTAAGTAATGTTTCAAGTATGCATACAAATAAAAGAACAATTAATGATGTCGTTTCCCACGGACCGGGGCTGCTCGTCCTCCCGTCCGCGGCTCCCGACAAAATGATTTGGTTTGCTTTGTTTTCCATAGTAATTTTATTTTTAAGAAGATCAACCAAAACAAATACACACAGTCTCTGAGAACAAAAAAAGTACAATTAACACAACACAAAGCCCAGATGGGTATTATCTTGTCTAATATGTATGGATTTTTGACAGACACAAGTAAAATCTTGCAGTCTAAGAAATACAATTGCCCTCACTCTTTTCATACCTCATGCCTATTAAAAATTATTTTCAATGCTAGAAAAGTCAAATAAGGCATTGTCAACAAATTCATCAACATACAACCCACCTTTGAGGTGACTGATAAAAATTAATGAAGTATCAACAGTTACTGTTTAATGATTGAGAGATGGCAAAAACTTAGGATTATCTTAGAAATAGTGTTCAAAGTGTTAAAAGCGCTGTGGTCTACACTGGAACAGAAGCAAATATCCAGTCTTGGTTGTTCTTATTTTTATTTTTATGGAAGAGCAGCATTTCTATAAAGAAATGCTTTTGTGTGTGTATATTGTGGGAGGACATAGACTTTTGATTTGGGTTTTAAAGAAACTACCAAGTAATAAGATATCAGAGCTCCAAGGGCCCTTAGAAATCATATAGTCTAGGGGTCTACATAAGAACATGTGATGATCAATTTAAGTGCAACTTGGTTAGACTTTGATGCCTAATTGTTAGTCAAACACTAGTGTAGATGTTGGTATGAAAGTAGTGTGTAGATTTGGTAAACATCTAACTCAGTAGACTTACATAAAGGAGATTACACTTGATAATGTGGGTGGACTACTTTCAACCAATTTAAACCCTTAAGAGTAAAAACTGAGGTTCCCCAAAGAAGGAATTCTGCCTTCTTTGGGGAGTTTCCGACTTGTAGCCTGCCTATGATTTTAGACTCAAAAATACATCAATTCTAGTCTGTAATTCCAGCCTGCTGACCTGCCCTATAAATGTCAGACATTTTTTTCCTTTTTTAGTTTTTTATTTAAATTCCATTTAGTTAACATACAGTGTAATATTAGTTTCACATGTATAATTTAGTGATTCAACACTTACATACATCACCTGGTTCTCATCAGACTTGCCAGGCCCGCAGTCATGTAAGTCAGTTTTTTAAACAAACATATATATATATATATATATATATATATATATATATATATATATGCAAACAAACAAACAAATATCTCATTGGTTCTGTTCTCTGGAAACCCTGAATGATACATAGCAGATCGGTTTATTTTGTGGGCTATCAGAATTCTAAAATAAGGATGTATTTGAGCAGAGAATAAATTCTCCATTTCCCTTAGTAACTCACCTTTCCCTGATATCTTATAATCAGTTTTACTGAAAGGATCTGAGTGTGAGAGTATTGTCTTATGCTAACTCAATTTATTTTTTTATTTTTTTTTAGGTTTAAAAATTTTTTATTTTATTAAAGTTAATATGTGCATAAAGGGAAACTGAAAAACACAAGAAGCAAAGAACAAAGTCATCCATAATCACAAGCAGTTTACAGTTTGACTTCTAGGTGAGATGAGGAAACTGAAATACACAGTTTCAAAAGTTTTATCCAAGATCTTAGTGTTTTTGTGGAGCTAAAAATAAAGCTCAGATTACCTTACTGCTGAGCACTGCAGTTCTTTTTTTTAAAGCATTTTGGGGGGCACCTGGGTGGCTCAGTCAGTTACATCTCCAACTTCATCTCAGATCATAATTTCACAGTTCCTGAGTTTGAGCCCCACATCAGGCTCTGTGCCAACAGCATGGAGCCTGCTTTGGATTCTGTCTCCAGTCTCTCTATCTCCCCAACTCATGTTCTCTCTGTCTCTCTCTCTGTCTCTCTATCTCTTTTTCTCTCTCTCATAAATAAATACATATTTAAACGTATTTTAATGTTTATTTATTTTGAGAGACAGAGAGAGAGAATGAGCAGGGGAGGGGGCAGAGAGAGAGGAAGAAGAGAGAATCCAAAGCAGGGCTCAATCTCACAAATCATGATATCATGACCTAAGCAGAAATCATGAGTCAGACACTTATCTGGCTGAGCCTCCCAGGAGCCCCAGAGCACTGCACTTCTAATGACCCATCCCTAGCTTTTAGCCCCTTCCCTTTGTAGCTTCATCAAGAGCTTAGCTTCAGCCGTTTCCAGAAGCCATCCAAAAACGAACAATCCCAAAGTAAGCCCAGTTTCAACGTTTTCCAATAACTCACTTACTCAGGCCTAACAGTGCTTGTCTCTGATTCTTCTCCAGGCAATATAGAAAAGAACTTTGAGAGTGAATTACATATGAGAGGAGCTTTTCTTCTCTCTGCAGATCAAGGAATTCTTGTAAGTTAAGGTGGAGTAAGTCAGGTTCCTCCATGGCCTTAAGAGCTATCCCTGAAGTTTCAGAGAATCACCGTAAAACCAAAGCCTCCGTGCATTTGAAATTCAATGAAAGGCCCAGTGGCCTCGATGTCATTTTAAGAAGGTTTGGCTATAATGTAAAAAAAAAATCTTATATGATGGACTTAACTTTATTGTGCCTATTTCAAGAATGCAAAAGAAATCATTATTGTTTGCTGTCATAACATTTTGCTTTCTGTGGAATAGAATAATAACTGAGGGGCACCTGGGTGACTCAGTCTGTTGCAGGCCCACAATGGGACTTAGACTCAGGTCATGATCTTGTGGTTTGTGGGTTTGAGCTTCGTGTCCGGCTATCTGCAGACAGCTCAGAGCTTGAAGCCTGCTTTGTGGATTCTCATTCTCTCTCTCTCTCTCTGCCCCACTCCCACTCGTACTCTGTGTTTCTCTTTCTCAAAATTAAATAAAACATTAAAATTTTTTAAAAGAATAAGAAGTGAAAATTACCTTTGTAATGATGTCTAACCCTCTTATTTCTCAGAAGAAGGAATTTACAAAATATAAGTGATTTGCTCATGATATACAGAAACAAGTTGAGGAACCATAACTGAAATCCAAGTATCCTGCTCAAAACTTTGACACATACCTGCCTAGCTGCAACATGCTTTCAGCCACTGCTTCAGTCTGTGCTCAACTTATGCATGCACAGACACCATGGAACCCTTGCAATACCTCAGCCAAGTGACTTGCCCCCAGCCACTGCCAGAGTGCCCATTGCATCATTTGCCTCAGAGGATCAAGCCTAGGAAGAGTGATTGGTGCAAATTTTATTAAAACTGCCACCCTGTCCCTGAGACCTCCTATAGTCACACCCCCTCAGAGTTGGACTGCCTGAGTCTCCCTAATTCCATAGAGAGCAAACACAGCCCACAATAGACAAAGAGTGTAAAAGTCTGAACCGAAAGGTAAGGTTACTCAGAAAAAATGGCAGGACACAAGCAACACACATAGGAGACTCCCATGAAGTACCAGGTTCTGCTGAACAGGGAATACTTCACTTTAAGGCACTACAAGATCTCTTCTGTGTAAAACCATTAATTTGGGGTCAACTGGGTGCTCAGTCAGTTAAGTATCTGACTTCAGCTCAGGTCATGACCTCACAGTTCATGTGTACAAGCCCTACATCGGGCAGTCTGCTGTCAGCACAGAGCCTGCTTCAGAACCTCTATCCCCAATCTCTCTGCCCTTACCCTCCTTGTGTTATCTTTCTCTCTCAAAAATACATAAAAACATTCTTTTTAAAAAAGCATTAGTTTTAGGAGCAGAGGATATGGCTGAAACAGACACAGAGAGGCAGACAAAATCAGGAGACAGAAATTATTCCCAAAAAAATAACAAAACAAAATCACAGCAGAAGATCAAAGCAAACAACAACAACAACAACAACAACAACAAACTAGGAAGTCTGGCAGAGAATTTAAGGTAATGATGATAAAGATGTTTATTGGACTTGGGAAAAGAGTACATCAGTGTAACCCTTGAGAAAGAGGAAAAAAATAACACTTCAGAGATAAGGAACTATAAGTGCAATTAAAAATACAATAGATGGTATAATCAGGAGGCTACAGGAAGAAGAGGAATATATCAGTGACCTGGGTGATAGAGTAATAGAAAGTAATTAAGATGAACAGAGAGAAACAAATACTGCATAATGAGAATAGACTTAGAAAACTCAGTGACTTCATAAAATGTAATAACATTCACATTATAGGAATTCCAGAAGGAGAAGAGAGAAAGAGGGGCAGAAAATGTATATGATGAAAATTCCAAAATCTGGAGAGGGAAACAGAGATAGATCCAGATTCAGCAACCACAGAGATCTCCCAACAAATTCAACCCAATGAAATCCACACCAAGACACACAGTAATTAAAATGGTAAAAAAAAAAAGTGATAAGGAATTTTAAAGGTTGCAACAAAAAATAAAGTAATTATACAAAAAACCACCATAGGCTATTAGCAGATTTTTCAGCAGAAATTATTCAAGCTAGAGTGGCACAATATATACAAAGTGCTGAATGGGAAAAATCAGCAGCTAAGAATATTCTATTTTTCAAGGCTACCATTCAGAATAGAAGAAGAGGTAAAGACTTTCTCAGACAAACAAAAACTAAAGGAATCCATTACCACTAAACAAGCCCTTCAAGAAATATTAAAGGAAATTCTTTGGAAAGGCCATATGTGAGACCATAAAAAGTAAAAAGCACAAAAGCAGTAAAAATAAGTATTTATGTAAAAATCAATTAAGGGATTCATAATATTTTTAAAAAGTGTAAAATGTGATACCAAATCTTTTTTTTCTTGAAAAGTAGAAGGACGAGGAGTAAAGAATGAGTTCACCATTAAATGACCATCAGCTTAATATAGATTGCTATATGCAGAAGATATTACATATAAATGAAATGGTAACCACAAATGAAAAACCACTAATAGATATGCATAAAAAATAAACAAGTGTGTATCAAGTGTATCACTAAAGAAAACTAACAAACCATTAACAAGAGAGAGAGAAGAAAGAATCAGAACAAAAATACAGAAAAAAACACAAAGTAACAAAATGACAATAAATACATGTCTATCAATAATTAGTTTGAATGTAAGTGAACTAAGTGCACCAATCAATAATCAGGGTGTCAGAGTGGACAAAAAACAAAAATAATCTATATGCTTTCTGCAGGAGAGTCATTTCAGACCTGAACACACCTGAAGTTTGAAAGTGAGAGGATGGATAAACATGTATCATGGGAATGGATGTCAAAAGAGAGTTGGAGTAACACTACTAAAATTAGACAAATAGACTTTAAAACAAAGTATGTAAAAGGAGACAAAGAAGAACACAATATTATAATAAAAGAGACAATCCAACAGATGCTATAACAATTTTAAGCGTTTATGCACCCAGCATGGAATGCCCAAATACATAAAACAGTTAATAACAACCACAAATTAATTAATCAATAGTAATACAATAATAGTAGGTAACATTAACATCCCATTTACATCAATAGATCATTCAAATAGAAAGAAAATAAATAAGGAAATAGTAGCTTTAAACCATATGTATTTAACAGATATTTTCAGAACATTGCATCTTAAAACAGTAGAATACGTATTTTTTCAAGTATGCTGGACCATTCTCCAAAGTAGATCACATATTATGTCACAAAATAAGTCTCAACAATTTCAAAAAGATCACAGATATACCATTCATTTTTTTCTGACCACAATGCTATGAAACTAGAAATCAACCACAAGAAAAAAATATGGAAAAGCCACAGATACAAGGAGGTTAAAAAACCTGTTACTAGACAATGAATATGTCAGTCAAGGAATCAAAGAAGAAATAAAAAATCCCATGGAAACAATGAAAATGAAAATACAACAGTCCAAATCCTTTTGAATGCAGCAAAAACTTTTTTTTAGAGAAAAGTTTGTAGCAAAACAAGCATCCCTCAAAAAGGAAGAAAAATTCCAAATAAACATCATAACCTTACATCTAAAAGAGCTAGAAAAAGAACAGCAAAGGACACTCAAAACCAGAAGGAAGGAACTAATAAAGAGTAGAGCATAAATAAATGAATAAATGATATAAAAAATAAAGTGAAAGATTAGTGAAACCAGGAGCTGTTTTTGTTAAGATCAACACAACTGAAAAACTTTTAGCCAGACTCATCAAAAAGAGAACTAAGAGAGAGAGAGAAAGAGAGAGAGAGAGAGAGAGAGAGAGAGAGAGAGAGAGAGGACTCAAATAAACAAAATCACACTTGAAAGAGGAGAAATTACAAACAAAGCCACAGAAATACAATTATAAGAGAATATTATGAAAAACTATATGTCAATAAGTTAAACAACCTGGAAGAAATGAATAAATTCCCAGAAATATATAATCTACCAAAACAGAACCAGGAAGAAATAGAAAATCTGAACAGACCACCTACCAGCAAGGAGACTGAATCAGTAACCACAAAACTCCCAACAAACAAAAATCCAGGACCATTTGGCTTCTCAAGTGAATTCTATCAAACATTTAAAAAGAAGAGCACCTGGGTGGCTCAACTGGTTGAGTGTTCAACTCTTTTTTATTTATTTATTTTTATTTTTTATGGTTTTACTTATTTTTGAAAGAGAGAGACAGCATATGCAGGGGAGGGTTAGAGAGAGAGGGAGACACAGAATCTGAAGCAGTCTTAAAGCTCTGAGCTACCAGTCAGCACAGAGCCCAACATTAGGCTTGAACCCCCAAACCATGAGATCATGATCTCAGCTGAAGTCGGACGCTCAACCGACTGAGCCACCCAGGTGCCCCGAGTGTCAAACTCTTGATTTCAGCTCAGGTCATAATCTTACAGTTCGTGAGATCAAGCCCTGTGTTGGACTCTGTGCTGACAGCACGGAGCCTGCTTAGAATTCTCTCTCTCTCTCTCTCTTAAAAATAAGAAAATACACATGTAAAGAAGAGCTAATGCCTATTCTCAAACTGTTCCCAAAAATAGAACAAGAAGAAAATTTCCAAATTTATTCTATGAGGCCAATATCACTCTAATACCAAAACCAGATAAAGACACCACCAAAAAAGAGAACTATAGGACAATATCTTTGATAAACATAAATGCAAAAGTTATCTACAAAATAATAGCAAACACAATATAACAATACATTAAAAAATCATTCGTCATGATCAAATGGGATTTATTCTCAAGATGAAAGGGTGGTTCAATATTTTCAAATCAGTTAACATCATACATCATATCAATAAGAAAAAGAGTAAAACTCACATGATAGTTTCAATAATGCATAAAAAGGATTTGACAAAGTACAACATCCATTCATGATAAAAGTCTTCAACAAAGGGTTAGCGGGAACACACCGCAACATAATAATAGCCATATATGAAAATTGGCAGCAAACATTATACTCACTGGGGAAAAACTGAAAGCTTTCCCCCTAAGGTCAGGAACAACACAAAGATGTGCCCTTTTGCCACTTTATTCAACAGAGGACTGGAAGTCCTATCCATAGCAATTAGACAACAAAGCAAAATGAAAGGCATCCAAACTGTTAAGAAGTAAAGCTTTCACTATTTACAGAACATGATATTATATGTAGAAAACACTAAAGACTCCACCAAAAACCTACTAGAAGTGATAGATGAATACAGTAAAATCAAAGGATATAAAATTAATGTGCAGAAAGATATTGCATTTATATTCACTCACAATGAAGCAGCAGAAAGAGAAATTAAGAGTTTAATCTCATTTATAATTCCACCATATATAATAAGATTCCAAAGAATAAATCTAAAACTGAAAACTATAAAATACTGATGAAAGAAATTGAAGACAGCACATAGAAGTAGAAAGGCATCCCAAGCTTATGGATTTGGAGAATAAATATTGCTAAAATGCCTATATTATTCAAAGCAATCTCCAGATTTAATGTAATCCCCATCAAAATAGCAACAGCATTTTGCATGGAACTAGAGCATACAATTCTCAAATTTATATGAAACCACAATATACTCTGAACAGCCAAAGCAATTTTGAGAAAGAAATGCAAAGCTAAAGATATCACAATTCCAGATCTCAGGTTATATTACAAGGCTGTATTGATCAAAACAGTATGGTACTGGTACAAAAATAGACACATAGACCAGTGGAACAAAATAGAAAACCCAGAAACAAACCCACAATTATATGGTCAATTAACCATTCACAAAGCATAAAAAAACATTCACTGGGGAAAAGCCTCATAAACAAATGGTGCTGGGAATACTGGGCGGCTACATGCAAAAGATAAAACTACTCAACGTTATTATATGATACACAAAAATAGATTCAAAATATATTACAGACCTAAATGTGAAATCTGAAACTACCAAAATCCTAGAAGAGAGTTCAAGCAATAATGTCTCTGGCATTGACTATCACAACATTGTTACAAGTATGTCTCCTAAGGCAAGGGATACAAAACAAAAATAAACTATTGGAATCTCCTCAAAATGAAAAAGAAAAAGAAAAAGAAAAAAAGTTCTGCACATCAAAGGAAACAATCAACAAAACTGAAAGGCAACCTACAGAATAGGAGAATATATTAGCAAATGACTTATCTAATAAAAGGTTAGTATCTGAAATATATGATGAACTGATAAAACTTAACTCTACCCCACAAAAAATAATACAATTAAAAGTGGGCAGAAGTGTCTAATTGTCTTCTGCCCATTTCTTCACTGGGATTTTCATTTTTTGGGTGTGGAGTTTGGTGAGTTCCTTGTAGATTTTGGATACTAGCCCTTTATTTGATATGTCATTTGCAACTATCTTTTCCCATTCTGTCCGTTGCCATTAGTTTTCTTGATTGTTTCCTTTGCAGTGCAGAAGCTTTTGGTCTTGATGAGCTCCCAATAGTTCATTTTTGCTTTCATTTCCCTTGCCTTTGGGGATATGTCGAGTGGGAAATTGCTGCTGTTGAAGTCTAGGAGGTTGTTACCTACATTCTCCTCGAGGGTTTTGATGGATTCCTGTCTCACATTGAAGTGATTCATCCATTTTGAGTTTGTTTCCGTGTATGGTGTAAGAAAGTGGACTAGATTCATTCTTCTGCATGTTGCTGTCCAGTTCTCCCAGGACCACCTGTTAAAGAGGCTTTTTTTTCCCCATCAGATATTCTTTCTTGCTTTGTCAAAAATTCATTGGCCATACATTTGTGGGCCCAGTTCTGGGTTCTGTACTCTATTCCATTGGTCTACGTGCCTGTTGTTGTGCCAACACCATACTGTTTTGATGATGACAGCTTTGTAGGAGACGCTAAAGTCTGGGATTGTGATGCATCCCGGTTTGGTTTTCTTCTTCAATATTACCATGGCTATTCGGGGTCTTTGTAGTTCCATACGAATTTGAGGATAGTTTGTTCTAGCTTTAAGAAGAATGTTGGTGCAATTTTGATGGGGATTGCATTGAATGTGTAGATTGCTTTGGGTAGTAATGACATTTTCACAATGGTTATTCTTCTGATCCATGAACAGGGAGTGTTTTTCCATTTCTTGGTGTCTTCTTCAATCTATATCATAAGTTTTCTGTAGTTTTCATCATATAGGTCTTTTACATCCTTGGTTAGGTTTACTCCTAGGTATTTGATGGTTTTTCATGCAATCATGAATGGGATCAGTTTCCTGATTTCACTTTCTGCTGCTTCATTATTGATGTACAGGAATGCAACTGATTTCTGTACATTGATTTTGTATCCTGCAACTTTACTGAATTCATTGATCAGTTCTAGAAGGCTTCTGGTGGAGTCTGACGGGTTTTCCATGTAGAGTATCATGTCATCTGCGAAAAGTGAAAGTTTGCCTTCTTCTTTGCCAATTTTGACACCTTTTATTTCTTTTTGTTGTCTGATTGCTGATGTTAGGACTTCCAGCACTATGTCAAACAGCAGTGGTGAGAGTGGACACCCCTGTCATGTTCCTGATCTCAGGCAGAAAGCTCTATTTTTCCCCATTGAGGATATTAGGTGTGGGCTTTTAATAAACTGCATTTATAATGTTTAGGTAAGTTCCTTCTATTCTGACTTTCTCAAGGGTTTTTATTAAGAAGGGGTGCTGTGTTTTGTAATTGCTTTTTCTGCATCTATTGAGAGGATCGTATGATTTTTATCTTTCCTTTTGTTAATGTGATGTATCACATTGATGGATTTGAAGACATAAACAAACACTTCTCCAGAGAAGACATCCAGATGGCCTACAGGCACATGAAACAATGCTCAACATCACTCATCATCAGGGAAACACGAATCAAAACCACACTGAGATACCACCTCACGCCAGTCAGAGTAGCTAAAATGAACAAATACAGAGACTATAGATGCTGGCCAGGGTGTAGAGAGACGGGCACCATCCTACACTGTTGGTGGCAATATAAAATGGTCCAACTGCTCTGGAAAACAGTGTGGAGGTTCCTCAAAAAACTATCAATAGAACTCCCCTATGACCCAGCAATAGCCTTTCTAGGGATTTACCCAAGGGATACAGAAGTGCTGATGCATAGGAGCACATGTACCCCAATGTTCATAGCAGCACTGTCAACAATAGCCAAAACATGGATTGAGCCTAAGTGTCCATCACCTGATTAGTGGATCAAGAAAAAGTGGTATACATATATAATGGAGTATTACATGGCAATGAGAAAGAATGAAATCTGGCCATTTGTAGGAAAGTGGATGGACCTCGAAGGTGTCATGCTAAGCAAAATAAGTCAGGCGGAGAAGGACAGATACCATATGTTTGCACTCATAGGTCTAACAGGAGAACAGGAGAAACCTAATGGAGGACCAAGGGGAGGGAAAGAGGGAAAGAGAGTAGGGGAGAGAGAGGGGTGCAAAACTTGAGAGACTATTGCATACTAAAAAGGAACTGACGGCTGAAGGGGAAGGGGGAGGGGGGAAAAGATGTGGTGGTGGTGATGGAGGAGGGCACTTGTGGGGAAGAGCACTGGATGTTATATGGAAACCAATTTGACAATAAACTATTAAAAAATGGACAGAAGACATGAACAAAAATTTCTTCAAAGAGGGCATCCAGATGGCAAACAGACTCATGAAAAGATGCTCAGCATCACTCATCGTCAGGGAAAGGTAAGTCAAAAACTGCAATTCAATAGCACCTCACATGTATCAAAATGGCTAAGATCAAAACCAAGAGAAATTACAAGTGTTGGTGAGGATATGGAGGAAAAGAAACCCTTATGCACTTTTGTTGGTGATGCAAACTCGTATAGCCTCTCTGGAAGACATCGTGGAGTTTCCTCAAATAGTTCAAGACAGAACTATCTTATGATCCAGCAATTGTACTACTAAGTATTTAAAAGGATACACACTGTGTATTTAAAAGTATACTAGAATGAAAATTTTAAAAAGAATCTTTCATCTCTTAGGTTATCATGAAATATTTTCTTGCAGAATAAAAAGTCAAGGAAAATATACCCTAATATTCCAGTGAATTTTCCATCACACAACAGATTTTGAATGTTCTGAGACTCATTAAAGCAGCTCTAAATATGTTATTTTTATGTTTAGATTTGTTTGGATTACCCTCTGTTGAAATACCTTAGGACTATATTTTATTTTTTATACAACGTAGTTTACTTCTATTTTTTTGAGTTTATTTATTTATTTTGATAGAAAGTGAGAGGGAGAGAGAGAGAGAAGGAGAAAGAGACAGGAGCGAGCATGGGATGTGCAGAGAGAGGCAGAGAGAGAGAATCCCAAGTAGGCTCCTTCTCTCAGTGCAGAGCCAGATGCAGGGCTCGAACTCATGAAACGTGGATCATTAGATGAGCCAAAACCAAGAGTCAACTGCTTAACCAGCTGAGCCACCCAGACACCCCAAGACTGTGTTTACAAAGGCAACCTCACTATTATTTTCTAGTTTACAATGATTTTATTTTGTTTTTGTTTTTAAAAAATATAACATGAAATCCAGATGCTTTATTCCACTTACAGAGATGTACATAACTTTATCCTGATGAATTGAAAAGGAAAGCATGCAGATGAAAATGACTCCATTTCTTGAAGGTGAACTATATTTTTCTCAGATTAATGCTTTCTGACATGAACATTGCCATTCACTGCCTCACGCAGAAAATGTAAAATGACAGATTTTTCTGAGCAGTGAACCATAGCCTGTAGAAATATAACTAAAATGGAAAGCAACATGTAACTGGGTCTGTCGGTCAGGCACATGGAAAATGTTTTCTATTTGGCGGCATTTATCCAGAGGCCAAGTTTTCACAACCAAGTATTTAAGGATTCATATAATTGTGTTTTTTTTCTCATGTTCTTCCTCACTTTCTTATAGCCTGTCTACATCTAGTCATCTTTTTCAAACTATACGTTATGCTCTTCCGCCATATCCTACTTTCAAATGAAAACAAATAACTCACCTGGACTCACATTGCCATTCTACCTATTTCCAATTCCCCTCAAGGTTTACTATCTGTTGGGGCCCAGCAGGCCAAAAAACCTCCCGCAGAGTGACCTTTGATGGCCAGACCTCCGGGACACAGGAGAATCTACATAAGGGACCATGGATGCTATGTCTCCGGGGCACAGGAGAAAAATTTGGGATTTTTCTCATTGCTTTACAAAAGCAATGAAGGCATATACCTTTAAGTTTTGAATCAACTTGGGTCAGTTAGTGGCACCTGCTTTCCCTTACTTCATTTCTGTTCCCAGCTCATTGCCTACTGTTGGGGAAAAAACAATCCTCTGTCTAAAATTAACCCCTTGAATGATAAGCATCATGCCCAGACATAACTGCTAAAGGACCTTGAAGAAAAGAAGATTCTTTGAGAGACAGACTCCCTCATTCCTGTGTTTTTTTACTTCTGTTTTCACGGCTCTTCTCTTTTCTGTGATAAAAAAAAAATGATCCTTCCCAGGGCATGTTTTTACTCTCTCAAGGACCATAAGCTTTGTAATCATTAAAGAGAAAAAAAATGTGTAAAACTCCTATGGCATAAAAGACAGAGACTTTCTTAGTAAAGTGTGGTTTTACCACCATTCATGTTGTCTGTCTTCTTTCCTATAGATATTTTGCCGACACCAACCACCTACTCGGGGACCGTTCGACTGGGGTGCGTGGGTTGGTCCTCCACAACTATCCAGGAGAATCTTGAAGGTAGTGAATATGTAGTTTTCCAAAGAATATGACAAGTTCTCATGTTATCTTTGTGATAAGCTGGACCAAAATGTGGGAATGATGTTAGGGTAGTGAGATCAAATTATAGCTGGCTGAACAACCATCCCCAAAGGGTGTTAATAAAATTACCAAATGCCAGCTTAGAGGAAGATCTCTAGTGAAACAGCACAGAATCTGTCTTTAGTCCTAGTCAGCTTTCTACATTTAGGGATGGTCCCACCAGCCTATGAACACTATGAGACCAGAGATTTCATACTCAACATTCCCAATGTCTGGCATAAATGAGGTAATCAATAAATTTTTTCTAAGATTCAATGTTCACAATAAAGAAGTTTATAATATGCAGATAAGTTTCATCAGATGAAGAATCAAAAGAAGCAACCTCAACACATTATTAATGGCCTAGATAACAAATGTGATCTAATGAATACTTGACTACAGACATACTACAATTTGCAAATATAACAAAGAGTAAGTTTGGTTACTACAGCACACTGTGTTTAACATAAATTTTATTTTTAGAAAGTCTCTGGAAATGTCAGCAAGATGGCAGAATAGGAGATAACTGCCTTTGTTCCCAACAACAACAACAACAATTAGATAGTTATCTATAAAGGAAGACATCCTTGAGAGTGGTTAAAAGTCCAATGAAGAACTTATAGTGACACAGTGTAGTAAAAAAGTAAATGGAGAATAATTGCACACAAAGGATTCCTGGAGAGATTGGTTTAACTGAGATATTTGGAAACAGTTGGGGAAAATGAAGGATGGGGACTATCAATATCAGTCACATGGCAGGTGCTATTGCAGTCTCCAGTGGCCTGCTTTTTAGAGGACCCCAGCAGCCTTTGCCACTGAAGAACTCAACAGCCCATGATAGCCATGAATTCCCTGCTGCTTTCACAGTGGAGAACCCCAGAGTGTTTATTGGCATGGATCCCAGAAGAGCCCTCTGCAGAACACACCATCTTTCATCACTGAAGTAACCAGTAGCCAATGCCACCATGTACCCCTTAGGGAGGGAGGGAGATGCTGTGCTCCCCACCTCAGACAGAAACACTGTTTCACCATCCTGAAGGCAGGGCTGCCACCCTTCTAAGCCCTCACAGACCCCAGGCCCTAGAGTCACAGTTCCTTTATGTGCACCTGAACTCCCGCTCTGAGGCTCCTTCATGTGTCCACACCTCACACACTGGAGCCATCATTACTATAAACTAGACAGCACCCCAGACCCCACAGCCACTATCTCACTATGTATGCCTGCATTCTAGATACAAGTTCCAAGACCGCCCTGGATGCACATGCATTGGATACCAAAGCCACCACCACTGCAAGAGTACCCACCCATCAGCCAAGGAGAAGGACAGAAACCATATGTTTGCAATCATGGGTCTAACAGGAGACCAGGAGAATGCTAATGGAGGACCAGGGGGAGGGGAAGAGGGAAAGAGAGTTGGGGAGAGAGAGGGGTGCAAAACTTGAGAGACTATTGAATGCTGAAAATGAACTGATGGTTGAAGGGAAAGGGGGAGGGGAGAAAAGAGGTGTTAGTGATGGAGGAGGGCACTTGTGGAAAAGAGCACTGGGTGTTGTATGGAAACCAACTTGACAATAAACTATTTTTTTAAAAATGAATAAAAGTTAAAAAAAAACAAAAAATAAATAAACATTAAATATTTTTAAAAGAAAAAACAAAAACAAAAACAACAGAAAAGATCAACAATACCAAGTTGTTTTTTAACTAAAAAAATAAAAACTTTCAGCTACATTAATAAAGAGAGAAAACTCAAAATCAGAAATAAAAGAGGAGATATTAAAACTGATAGTGCAGACATATAATGGAATGTAAGAGGCTGCTGCTATAAAGAATTTATGCCAAGTTGTATCACATAGAAGTAACAGATCAATTCCTAGAAACACACAGCCCATCAATTCTGAATCATGAAGAAATAAAAGAATCCAAATAAACCTGTATCTAGTAAGTATATTGAATCAGTAATCAAAAATCTCCCAACAGAAAAAAACCCCCAGAATTATATGGCTTTACTGGTGAATTCTACCAAATATTTAAAGAAGAATAATGTCAAACCAGTATCCATGATGGTTTTCAGGGGCTAGAGGGTAGGGGAAATGGAGAAAATGCTGATCAGAGGGTATAAATTTTCACTTAGTTCAGATAATCTAGTGACATCATGGTGACGATAGTTAATAATACTGACTTGAATATTGAATTGTATAATTGAAATTTACTAAGAAAGTAGAACTGAAACATTCTCACCAAAAAGGCTAACTATGCGAGGTGATGAGTACATTATTTACATTATATGCCAATAAATCTGGGGAAAAGCCCTCAGTGAGATATCATCTCACACCTATTAGGATTACTTACTTTAAAAAATAAATAAATAAGATAAAATAAATAAATCAATAAGATGATGATGTGGAAAAAGGGAAATCTTGTGCACTATTAGTGAGAATGTGAAATAGTAATGCCACTATGGAAAATGGCATGGCAGTTCCTCAAAAAGTCAAAAATAAGACTATCATATGATCCAGCAATCCCTCTCATGGAATATATATCCAAAGAATTGAAATGAAGATCTCAAAAGATATCTGCACTTGAACTGTCATTGTGGCATTATTCATAGCCAAGATATAGAAATGACCTAATGTTTATTGGTGTATGGGTAAAGAAAATATGGTATATAAACACAATGGCATATTTATCAGTATTAGGAAGAAGGAGATCTTGCCATATGTGACCACATGGATGAACCTTGAAGACTTTATGCTAAGAGAAATAAGCAAGTCATTGATAGGAAACTATTACATGATACCACTTATATAAGATTTCTAAAAATGGTCAAACTCATAGAAAGAGAGGGTAGAAAGGTGGTTGGCACAAGAAGAAGGGGGAAATGGAACTCTTCATGGATATAAAATTTAAGTCATGCAAGATGAGTAAGTTCTAAAGATTGATTTCACAGCATTGTGTCTATAGTTAACAACACTGTATTGTGGACTTAAAATTGTGTTTAGAAAGTCGATCTTTTGTTAAGTATTTCTACCACCGTGGAAAATATTTTTTTAACATTCTAACATTATTAATTGACAGGCAGCCCAAAATATTGTAAGAGCATTATAAGGCTACCAATAAAGCTAATATGACGTTAGACTGCATTAAAAGAAAAACAGTGTTCTGAGCTAAGTAGTTGAACTTCTAATTTCCAGAATATTCACTTTAGCAAAAGTCAGATTTGCCAATGATCCAATTATCCATTTATATTTTGACTAAAATTGACCCACTTTTGAGAGTTTTGGCATCCATTCAGGTATCATACAAGTTAAATATAATTATATCAAAATTAAAACTAAGGGACTTTACACAGTGCGTCCAAAAATTTCCTTGTAGACACAATAGGAAAAGCGCCTATTAGAAAAACAAACAAACATGCATCATATTAGAAAGACAAAAAATATGCATCATATTTGAGAACTAACATTTTAGAATATAAAACTGCATCAGAAATACCCTTTTACATTTGGATTTAAAATACCTAAAATATCAGAAAGATAGTAAAAGACAATACAGCCTGACATATTCAAAAACATTGCTATTTAGATGTAGTAGCACATAATCTTAATTTACATTAGCAAGACTACAGCCAGACCATTGTACTCGGGTCTGAATACCCATTGAGAAAATGCAAAATGTTGACAGATGAGAAAGAAGGACTGAAACACTTTAAAATATATCATTTTAGGAATAGGTGAGGCAATTCCAGATGATTTAAATGGAAAAAAGAAAACTCATGTTGGACATGCTATCTGATATTTTATATTTGAAAATATTTATTACACTTATTCTGTTAGCTCCAATCTAGAATTAATGAAACTGATGATACAAAGATTCAAATCAAGGCTGAAGATATGAAAGAAGGCTTAGGTAATTATAACTTTAAAATTTTGAAATGAGGGCCATAAAATTATTCATTAATATTGTTCTTACAGGTTATTATTTATAATCTTAATGTTAAGATTTATATCATTATTGCATAGGGGCACATATATCCCAATTTTCATAGCAGCACTTTCAACAATAGCCAAATCATGGAAAGGGCCAAAATGTCCATCAACTGGCGAATGGATCAAGAAGTTGTGGTTTAGGGTCTCCTGGTTGGCTTAGTCAGTTAAGTATCCGGCTTCGGCTCAGGTCATAATCTCATGGTTCATGGGTTCGAATCCCATGTCAGGCTCTGTGCTGATAGCTAGCTCAGAGCCTGAAGCCTGCTTCAGATTCTGTATCTCTCTCTCTCTCCCTCTCTCTCTCTCTCTCCCTCTCTCTCTCTCTCCCTCTCTCTCTCTCTCTCTCACACACACACACACACACACACACACACACTCCCCTGCTCGCGCTGTCTCTCTGTCTCTCAAAAATAAATAAAAAAAATTAAAAAATAAGTTGTGGTTTATATATACAATGGAATACTACATAGCAATGAGAAAGAATGAAATCTGGCCATTTGTAGCAATGTGGATGGAACTCAAGGGTATTATGCTCAGTGAAATAAGTCAGGCAGAGAAAGACAGATACCATATGTTTTCACTCATATGTGGAACCGGAGAAACTTAACAAAGGACCATAGAGAAGATGAAGGGGAAAAATAGTTAAGGAGAGTGTAAGAGGCAAACTGTAAGAGACTCTTTTTTTTTTTTTTTTTTTTT
>PJEM01010126.1:28215-65398 GCA_004023845.1 Helogale parvula | reverse complement strand
TCACTTGCATACGACACCCAGTGCCCCCCCCATGTGCGCCCTCCCTCCTGCCCATCCCCCATCGAGCCCATGCCCCCCACTCCCCTTCCAGCAACCCTCCCTCTGTTCTCTGCGTTGAAGAGTCTCTTACAGTTTGCCTCCCTCTCTGTTTTTATCTTCTTTTTCCTTCCCTTCCCCTGTGTTCATCTGTTTTGTTTCTTCAGTTTCACACAGGAGTGAACTCATACGGTAAAAGGTGACGTTTATTTTTTTTAATTTTTTTATGTTTTTTATTTATTTTTGAGAGACAGAGAAGACAGTGCGAAGAAGGTCAGAGAGAGAGGGAGACACAGAATCAGAAGAAGGCTCCAGGCTCTGAGCTGTCAGCACAGAGCCCGACGTGGGGCTCAAACCCACGAACCGTGAGATCCTGACCTGAGCTGAAGCCGGACGCTTAACCAACTGAGCCACCAGGCGCCCCAAAAGGTAATGTTTAAATGGAACTTAGCGTAAGCCCTTCCCAGGGAAGGGGTAGGAACTGGCATACACGCCCGTGGGCCCAGACACGGACTTTACCTCGGCGCAAACCTCACAGCTACGCAGGGACATGGACGGATATGGTTTAGAAAACAGAGGGCTGCCTGGGGGGCTCAGTCGGTCGAGTGTCCAACTTCAGCTCAGGTCATGATCTCACGGTTTATGAGTTTGAGCCCTGCGTCGGGCTCGCTGATGTCAGCACAAAGCCTGTTTCGGAGCCTCTGTTTCCCTCTCTCTCTGTCTCTCAAAAATAAAATAAACATGAAAACGATCGTTTAGAAAACAGAGAGCCTCTGCAACCCACCTGCTATCACACAGCAGTTGTCTGGAAGCGGAGAGACTCGAACCTAGGTCTGGCTGCAGTTCCCAGCTCCCCACTTGCCAAAGTTGCCTCCCCTGTGCTCCCTCCTCACAGGGCTGCAGGCTCCTCTTTCAAAACTAAACAGCAGAGATTTTTCCTGGCTGCCCACAGCCTACAGATATGTTTCCTTTGGCCCCCATGGCATTTTAATAAAATTCGAGCCAATGTTCACAAATCAAGGGATTTTTACATAAAAACCCAGATTCTGACCTCCCTTAAGACCCTGGAAGATTGGACTGTGCCGGGCCCACGTTCTGCCTGGCAACCTCAGCAGGCGCGGGAGTGTTGGAAAGGGGGTGCCTGTTCTCCGCACTCCACCTCCCCCTACCGCCTCCCTGGCCCTTCGGCCAAAGGCCAGGTGCATTTATCACAATGCCCACACAGGTGTTTTCCCCGAGAGCAGGGACATTTTCTCAGCACCCATACTTCTCTCAAAAAGAAGAAAACAATAGCGGTGTCTGGCTGGCTCAGTCGGTTAAGCGTCTGACTTCGGCTCAAGTCATGATCTCACAGTAGGTGGGTTTGAGCCCCGCGTAGGGCTCTGTGCTGACAGCTCAGAGCCTGGAGCCTGCTTTGAATTCTGTGTCTCCCTCTCTCTGCTCCCTCCCCACTTGCTCTCTCTCTCTCTGTGTCAAATATGTATTTTTAAAAATTAAAAAGGAAAAAAAAAAGAGGAATACAATAATCCAAGCAGGGTGAGGTGTCTTGAAAAATGGGAGAACACGTATTTTTTTGTGGAACTGAGGGATATTCCTTAGTGTTTATTATACAAGCAAAACATGGCTGAGCCCCCACACCACTGCTGCTTAGGTTTCTTTCTTGGTTACCCCAGTAGGATTGTATTGTCAAAGTTGGCAAATAAAAATATAGGATGCTCGAGGCACCTGGGTGGTTCAGTCGGTTAAGCATCAGACTCTTCTTTTTAAAGTTTATTTATTTATTTTGATGGGGGGGAGGGGCAGAGAAAGAGGGAGATTCCAAGCAGGGTGCGTACTGTCAGTGCAGAGCAGATGTGGGGCTCAAACTCATGAACTATGAGATCATGACCTGAGCCAAGATCAAGAGTCAGACGTTTAACCAACTGGGGCGCCCAGGCACCCCAGCCTTCTAACTCTTGACTTCAGCTCAGGTCATGATCTTTTGGTTCATAGGGTAGAGTCCCAAGCGGCGGCTCTGTGCTGACAGTGCACAGCCTGTCTGGGACTTTTTTTTTTCCTCTCGCCAACTCCCTCTGCCCCTCCCCCCACCTCTCAAAAAATACATAGGATGCTCAGTTAAATTTGAACTTCAGATCAGCAGCAATTTTTTTTAGTATACGTATGCCCCAGGCAACATTTGGAACATATGTATACTAAAATATTTTCCTACTTTATCTGAAATTCTAATTTAACTGAGCACCCTGTGTTTTATCTGGTAACGCTCCCTCTGTGCTTTGACAGTGGGTGTCCTCAGGGCTCGCATTCGAATCCGGGTTCCTCCTCTCCCGCCGGTGATTTGGGGTAAGTCATTGAAGTTCTGGGGGCTTTTCTAATGGTTCATCTTAAATAACAGCGTGAAGACTCAGTGAGACAATTTATGCAAAGAACTGAAGGCGGCGCCTGCCTCACTGTACGTGCTCAGTAAATGGCTCATCGGTGCCCCCACAGCCACTCCCTTTCTTCTCAGCTACCTGAACGCGGATTGGTGCCAACCACACTGTGCCCTGCCCCAGCTCGTCTATGTGACTGGTCTGGCTGACCACTACCCGCCCATCCTGGTCTGCCAGTGACTGGTCCAAGATGAGCATGTGATCTGGCTCTGACCAGTAGGATGCTCCAGGGGCGTTTCCTCAGCGAGGGTGTGTCAGCAGTGGACGCAGGTGTGGGAGGAGGGGGCCCTTGACACCCTGGCTGCCATCTTATGCCCCTGACATGGGCATAAGGCCAGTGTGCTAAGGATGGCAGAGGCCAAGGTCGGAGGGCTCCATGGCTGACCACACCAAACTTCTTTTAAAATAAATGATAGATTGGGGCGCATGGGGGGCTCAGTTAGTTGAGCATCAGACTTCTGCTCAGGTTATGATCTCAGTTTGTGGGTTCAAGCCCTGGTTCAGGCTCTGTGCTGACAGTTGGGAGCCTGGAGCCTGCTTCCGATTCTGTGTCTCTGCTGTCTCTCTGCCCCTTCCCTGATCACACTGTCTCTCTCTGTCTCTCTCTCTGCCCCTTCCCCACTCTCAAAAATAAATAAGCAATCATTAAGAAAAAAAAAGACTGTTGTGGTCTCGGTGTTTACAGAACACTAAGATTTGTTTCAGTACGTGACAGGTATGTGTTGAGGGCCCAACATTTATAAATAAGTAAATAGATAGAAATAAAAGAAATGATAGCTATCCCCGTGGCTGAAGCCACTGCTAACTGGGGCTAGAGAGCGGCCTCTGAGAGCATGAACTTTGGAGTCCGGGCAGGCGTCACATTCCGGTTAGGTCACTCCAGGAGCTGTGTGCCTCAGTTTCCCTATCCGAAGAATGGAGGGAAGATAAGCATCTCCTTCGTGGGGTTGTTGTAAAGATGCGATGACTAGTGGCCAAGGGTCTATCAAAGTACCTGGCAAGCCCCATGAAGCACACGTTTGTCATCGTGATCCTTCTGGTATCAGAACCCAGGTCAGAGACCCTCCGGGTGCTGATAATTCTTCAAGGAATCCAAGCCTCAAAATATATGCGAATGCGGTGCTCTGGAAGCTGAGTCAACGTCAAAAGTTCTCCCAAGGAATGCTCTCTGGGTTTCTTTACATACCATCCATCCTGCGCGGGTGCAAGCAGATTCGCTCGCTCTCTGTTAGCTTCCAAGGGCAGGGGAGGGCGGTGGCCGCTCACGGAAACAAGGGACAGTCCTGCCATCTGGGGTTTGGATGGAAACTCCAGGGTCAAAATATGACGGGCAGAGCGTACACGTGCCAGTTAGGAATGCCTTCAGCTGAAAGGTTCAGAATATTCCACGAACGCTGGGTTACATAGTAAAGGCAGTTCATTATTTCAGAGAACAGAAAGCCTGGTTAAGGCAGCCTCTATCTCAGCCATCCATCTACGGCAACCAGAATCCAGCCACTTGCAACCCATCCGCTCGGCCATCCTGGATTTTGGCTTGGGTCTTTAGTCTTGTGACCTCGTGGTCACAAGAGAGTTGCCACAGCTCCAAGTATCACATCATTAATAAAGTTCAAGACAGAAGAAAGGGCTGGGGAAGAGTGGAATCTCCCTTCTCCTTCTGAGCTCTTTCAATCTGAAAAGGAAAGTTTTCTCCACAGTCTTCATGGAGGGATTCCCCTTATGTATACTTGACCGGAAGTGGTCATGTCTCTGCTCCACGCTGCAAAGAGGCTGGGGAAGTGAGTTTTAGCAAAGGGGAGGTACTGTAGCCAAGGCAACATGACTGTTTTAGCCCCATCTTAATCCCTTTCCTGGGGCCAAAACTGTCACCCCCCCATCCCTAAATAAAATTAGGGCGTCTGAATGTAAACCTCAGCCTCTTCCAGAAATCTCACTAATGCCGTGGTAAAGAGATTAAGATAGAAAAGGACAGAAACACATAAGAGTAGAGAACAGGCAAAATGAGAAGGAGAAAGAGCAATGATGTGGCACAGGTTTTAGGAGCTGGATGACGGTGTTTCTCCAGGGCTCCTGGCAGTGTGGGGTGGGGGGCGCTTAATCCTGTTTCTGCCAAGAACAAGCGGTGTAGCCTTGCGAAAGACCCTTCCCCTCTCTGGGCTTCAGTAGCTTCAGAGGAATCTTTCTGGCTGGGAATTTGCCTTGACACATCTCCTACTAGGGAATGGAGAGGCAAACAGAGCCACGGGTCCTTTGCTCTGCCTGAGAAATAATCCTGAAAACGAGGTAACACCTGGATGACCTGAAAGGTGTAGGTTTCAGAGGCTAAAAAAACTCATCAGTCGGGAGGTACAGGGAAACTTCCAGCATCGTCCCCCAAAGGAGACCCTTGAAACTGATAAATTGCAATGGAAGATACTAAAAGGATGTATGGGAAGAGGGTTAAGGGATAAGGCTCACATTAGGCACCTACACTTCGTATGCATGATTTTACTTTATTTCTTTATTGTCTGTGTGACCTTGAAGAAGCCACTGAACCGCTCTCTGCCTTACTCTCCCCATCTATGAAATGGGATGTGGCCGAGACTGCCAGTTGTCCCTTAATATCCATCCTCCCCTAGCCACCTAGCAATGGACTTGTAGCAGATCCTGGTGCTGCCTCGATAAAGACTACATTTCCCAGCTTCCCTTGCAGTCAGATGTGACCAATGAGATGTGATCCTGAAATCTGGGGACAACTTCCAGGTTGTACTTTACAGGGGAGGGAAGTGCCTTTCCCCCTTGGCTTTTCCCACTGCCTGGAATGTGGATGCGAGGTCCAGGCATCTTGCACCCCAAGGGACTGTGACCTCATCGTGTTTCTGCCGCTCACCCCCGCCGTCATCCACCCCTCCCAAGGCGGTGAGGGACACGTTCAAACCCCTGCCTTCCTCCCCACCTGCCCATCGCCACTCAGGCCAGTTTCCAGGTGGTGGGCACGGGGCCATGGTACCATCCAAGTGCGGCCCGGCCCTCCCAGGTCAGGGAGCGAGCAGGGCTTTGCTCCAGAGTCGCAGGGCCCACACCATCGGGGCTGCAGACCAGGATAAGAGAGGGCCCAGCGCTGATAAAGGCTTGTGGACTGTTGAAGAAACTGTATCCTAGAGAAAAATCCAGGTTTCCTCTCCCCAGTTTCCCAGGATGTGGTGAGCCCAGCCTCCTGAGTTGGCAGGGCAGGCTTCCGGAAGCTTCCATCATGGCCAAACAAACATCAAGAGACTGGAGCAAAAACTAACCCCCGAAGGAGTTCAGAGGATTCACTAGAAACTCCAGAGGCAGTGGTGCCCACGCTCATGCGCTCCGAGGCACTTTTCTCTGCTCTCCGTCAGTAAGTAGTCATTTATTTACTTAAATATAGACTTTGCCCCTCTGCTCACCGGCCCCACGGCTCCCAGTCGCCTCCACCAGAAAACCCTTGGAGCTCATGGGGGTGGGTAGATGGCGCCCAGGGTTCACGTGTCTGGCAGCAACCGGTGACTGTGGGAGAGAGTGGATAGAAGCCCCGCGTCCTCACCTCTCGGGGGAGCACCGTGGAGGCGTGTTCACACAGGTCCCAGGGCTCCCCAGTGGGATGGAGCCCCCGTTTCCCAATAGTAACTTGTTCAAAAGGCACCCAGGATTGGCTGCCTTCCCTTCCGTCTCCTGTCCCCACGCCCTTACTTCCTGGGATCGCCTTCCAAACAAACAACTTGCATCCTTGTCTCGGTGTCTGTTTCCGGGGAAACCCAGCCTGAGACCTACATGTGCTATGAGTCAGACACACAGGTACTTGGGGCTGTCCCATCGGGGAGCTCAGAAGGAGACCCAGCCCGGTGGTCACACAGAAGTAGATTACAAATGGGGACGAAGGTTGTGATTTGTGAAGAGGCACAAGACCTTGTTGTCAAAACCCTTTAATGGCAGCCCTCTGCTCCAGGTCGAGACCCAGAGTTCCCACTGAGGGCTCAAGGCCCTGCCCAACCTGCCATCGCCTTACCTTTCTGGGCTCATTTCTCCCCGCCATGGTCCAGCCACAATGACCTCCTTACTGTTTCTCAGTGTTCCTGCCTCAGGGCCTTTGCACTTGCTGTTCTCTCTCACTGCTCTGCTTTCCCCGGATCTTCCCATGGCCAGCTGCTGCTTCTTGATTCAAATCTTGGTTCAAACGTCACCTCCTTACGGAGGTCTCCACCCCCTCCCACCAGTCATTCTCACAGCATCGCCCTACCCGTTTCCTTCACAGCACATGTCTGTTTACTTGTTCGTTGAATAATCCCTAAATGTGAGCCCCGTGAGGGCCATGGTGGTGTCCCCAGGGCCTAGAACAAACCTCAGAGCAGAGTAGGTGCTGTTCGTTGGATAAGTGGTTGAATGTTTAAGGGATGAAGGAAACAATATAAGAAGGGGACCAACTCTTGTTCGGAAAAATCAGGGCAGGATTCCCTGAGGAGGCGACACGGAGCTGAGATGTGAACAGGGTGAGGGCATTAACTGGGCCAGAGAGGCTGGAAAGGCTGGCCAGGCAGAGGATATAGTGTGCAAATGCCCAGAGGCAGATCTCAGAGGTGACATCAGAATCGTGCAAGGTGACAAACCAAATATAACCAACTTGTTAATTTTTTTTACCGAGGTATCATTGGCATGCAATATGTTAGTTTCAGGTGTGCAGCGTAATGATTCAGTACTTGTATATACTGCAGAGGGATCGGCACGTAGATGTAACACATACATGCAGTCAGCCTCCATCACTAGGAAGAGTTACAAAACCTGTTTCTTGCCGTAGGACCTTTAAGGTCTCTTAGCAGCCTTACAACAGGCAAACCAGAATTGTCAGCTCTAGTCACCACGCTGCACGATGTCCCCGTGACTTATTTCATCCCTGGAAGTCTGTACCTTTCGACCCCTTCACCTGTACCCACCGCTGGCAACCTCCGATCTGTCCCCTGTATCGGCGAGCCTTTTTTATTTTTAAGATTCTCCATATAAGTGAGATCATGTGGTGTTTGCCTTTCTCTGTCTGGCTTATTTCACTTAGCGTGAGGGCCTCAAGGTCCATCCGCATGGTCACAAATGGCAAGATTTCCTCCTTTGTATGGCTGAGTGAGATTCCATTATATACTATATGTGTATATATGTCGTCCCTGCCTCCAAACTGCTCTGAGTGAGGGGCCCTCCCCATGAGTGGGTGATTAGACCACGTGTCCTCTGTGCCGAGAACGGACCCAGCACACGGTCGGAGCACGATGCGCTCTGTACGACTGGATGAGTACAGGATAATGTTATGTTAGCTGTGTTCTCAACGGGGGCAAAAAACACTGGAGCTTACAGTGGCTTGTGCCTTCCAAAGCGCCACAGCGCATAAACAGATACATAATCTACCTGTATATTAAAATTTCACTGGGGGGAGGAGTTGTCAGTTAGGAAGAAAGTATATTAAAAGGCTTCTGGAGTGGGGGTAGGTTGAGAACCACTATTTTAGAAGGAAAAGCATGGGGCTGTGGGAGCACATAGGAGGGGCTTTTCATCCAGCCTGAGAAATCACAGAATGCTTCCTGGAGGAGGAGGCATTTCAACTCATTCTGAAAGAACTTGGAGGGCCACGTGGGTGGCTCAGTTGGTTGACTGTGCGATTTCCTGATTTCGGCTCAGGTCACAATCTGGCGGTTTGTGGGATCAAGCCCTGTGTTGGGCTCTGTGCTGATAGCATGGAGCCAGCTTGGGATTCTCTCTCTCCCTCTCTCTCTCTCTCTCTCTGCCCATCCTCTGCTCACACACGCATTCTCTCTTTCTCTCAAAATAAATAAATAAACACTTTTAAAAAGTGATATGGAAAAGTCAGCTGAATCAGGAGTCAACAAACCTTGTCTATAAAGGGCCACGGAGTAAATATTCAGACTCCACTGGTCTGTTGCAACTACTCAGTTCTGCTGTTGGAGATCCCAAGCAGCCATAAATAACACTTAGACAAATAGATGCGGCTGAATTCTGGTAAAGCTTTATTTACAAACACAGGTGGTGGGCCAGATTTGGTCCCCAGGCCGTGGGTCACCAAACCCTGATCTAAATGATGGGAAAGAAGGAACATCTTGAGCAAAGGCACGGAGATGGGAAGGCGCGTGGAGACTCAGGGAAGGGTCCATGTGGTTTCCTTCCCCCGCAGGCCCAACACCTATATTTACATGAAGATTGCGCGCTGTCACACCAGCTAAACCCAATCCCCGAGTCTGCGCCTGCGAACGCCGGGCACTGTTCTGGGCACTGGGACGCAGCAGTGAACAAGGTCACCCGGAGTCCTCGGGGCCTAAAGCCCGGCCAGGCACACAGTTCTTGTTAAATTAATGCACTGAGTAAATGGATAGATGATTGGACAGATGGGTGGATGGGTGGGTGGGTGGACGGGACCAACTCAGACAAATGAAATAACAAATAAGCAGTTACACGGTGCTTCCTCACGAGTTGTGCGACCTCCAAGAGGTTATTTAAGCTCTCTGTGCCCCCCCAGGAGTTGATACAAATGAAATGCAGGACCAGTCCATAGTAGCTGCTCTAGAAATCTAGCTGCTGGTATCGTTTTAAGTTGATATGCTGCTAAATATGGGATTTTTAAAAAACTGGTAGGTGACACGCAGAAACAGAGCAGGTGCGCGCACAGAGGAGAGGTGAGGCGGGTGAGAGGGAGAGGCGGGGCTCCTTTGGATCAGGTAGTCTGGAGGGCCTCTGAGTAGGTGGCGGTCAAGGCTGTCCTGGCCACATCCTGTGAGTATATCCTAGAATTAGCAGCATTTGTAGCCCCGTGCCCCGCGGCTTCGCCGAGGCAGCTAATTACAAACACCTCCCTCCTGCGAGTACAGGAAGGTGTCTTCTCTAATTAGAGTGTGTGTGTAAAGTGCTTTGAAATCTGAGGATAAAAGGGAGGAAGGGGTGAAGCTCTGGTCACAGGGCGAGGGTGCCCGCTGGGAGCCCATCCAGGACTAAACTCTGAAGACTGGACTCCGGCTCTCAGGCCGGCCTGGAGCTGACCCTCTGGAGTTTAGGGGCAGTGGGAAATATACCCTCTTGGGGCAGGGGCTGGGGTGGGGCACTGCGCAAGGGTGTTGGAGCCCAACTGGAGATAATGCACTTGAAGCGGCGAGCCCAGCACGCCACAGCTAGGGGGCTTCGTTCGATATTAGATGGTCCCAACCTTTTCACATTATTGCTTTCATTGCTGGTGTTACTGTTGCCACTTCCTAGCTGGGCGATGCTGGGCGACTGACTGCCCTCTCTGAGCCTCAGTTTTCTCCTCCTTGAAAGGGATTGATCATAGTACAGCGGTGCTAGATGCCGGTGAAGCACGTGGTGCCGAACAGAGATGGTAACACTGCTCTTGGTGGACACTTAGGAAAACACTGCCCTGCACCAGGGAGGGCTTTCCAGCGTATTGTAAGTGTTAACTCATTTAGTCCTTGCAAAAAGCATCCTCATTTTCCAGACACGCAACTGAGGGCCGCCAGGGCCAGCCGTGTGCCACCCAGCTCAAGGGGCACCAATCACACAGACCAGGACAGGAACAGCACCCATGAAGCTCTGATGCACAGAGAGGCTGAGTGACTTGCTCAAGGTCACACAGCTAATATACAGCTCAGCCGGGATTCCAGAGCTTAGCTCCTAACCCTGAATCGACATTAGCCATCAAGATAGTTGTTGTCATGGGGGGGGAGGGGTTCTGAGATGCAGAGAAACTGGTTTTCCCTTTGCCCAGACAGGCAGGCATCAAGTTCGTTTCTCTCTACCCCAAAAGTCTGCATATTTCTGGGATTTTTGATATTTTGATTGCTTTTGAATTTTACAAGAGCAACGCATCTATGCTTTGGTGTGCTGTACATACTGTAATCTAAGGAGCCGGCGAAACCGCCAGGACATCAGACCTCAGAGCCCGGCACTGGCTGGGGCCCCTCCATAATCACAGGCATAAGGCTTCCACCTGACAGATGGGTTTAGAAAGGCAAGGGGACTAGGTCAAGGTCACCCAGGTAGGAAGCAGCGGGCTGGGATGAATCTACCAGACGCCAGCTTCTCTCTCTTCTCCTCCCGAAGTCTGCCGTCTCAAACTGGCGGCCCGTGAGCCAGAGGCAGCCCGCACACTATCTGATTTGCCTGTTTGGTGTTTTCACAACATTAGAACTTCTCATCAGGGTTTAAAGAAAGGGATATTCCCAGGAAGAATATTCAGAGTATTTAACCAGACTGGCATGGGCATCAGTCATTCAGAGTGGACGCGGGTGGTCCAGGCACAGCTGTGAGTGTTGCAAGAAAAAGCAAAAAAAAAAAAAAAATCTAAAGGTCAGAAAAAGTGAAACTATGGGGACAATAAGAAGATGAGCGGCTGCTCGGGGTGAAGGGGGGAGGTGTGGAGAGGCAGAGCCCAGAGAATCGTAGGGCAGGGCAGGGAGACTACTCCGTGTGCCACTGCGGTGACACTTCCACGTCATGATACGTGCGTCCAGACCCGCGGAAGCTACAACACCAAGAGCGAGTTCTGACGCGAACCAGGGGCTCGGGGTGATAACGATGTGTCCGTGTGGGGTCCCGACGGGCATGATCGCCCCACTCCGACGGGGGGTGTTCGTAGGGGCGAGTCAGGGAGTGTACAGGAACTCTCTGCACTTTCCCCTCGGTTTCCTGTGAACCTAACGCTCTCTAACAAATGAAGTCTATTTCAATCAGAAGGTCGGGCTACCCTGCTCCCACATTTTCACAGGGCCGGGCCCCAGGGGCCCACTTCCACTGAGCGTGTGTGCTCGGGCCTGCCGGGCCCCTGAGCCCGCCGCCCTCCAGGCGCCGCCTGCCCGGTCCCAGCCCGTGACTCAGGCGTGAAGAGGGTTCTTTGGAAGTTCTTGATGTGGAGGAGCCCTGGGTGGGCGTGTGAGGAGGAAAGAGCCCCGGGGACGGCGGCCTCTCTCAGCCCTGCTCATCCTCTCCCTGGGCCAGAGCCTCCTGCGCGCCTACCATGCGGCAGAGTGAGCCGCTCCTGATTCACCGACATCTGTCCGGGCCTGCGGCGGGCGGGGACCCACGGAGGGACAGTCAAGGCTTGGCGGTCTGGAATGATGCCAGCCTGTGCATTTAGAATAAAAATGAGCAGACGTGGGAAATCAGAAGGCGCCTTGCTCCTCCTAGGAGCCCATCCCCAAGAGCATGCCCTTCCTGATAAATCAGATGGACTTTTTCTTAGTCGTTTACGTATACAATCACTCACTCATTTAAGAAACACTGAGCTCAAAGCATGTCCAGAGGAGGCCTGGGTGTAGACATAATAGGACCATTGAGGGGGGCGTTCAGCTGTCATTGGTGCCCACCCATGGTCCATCCCCCCGCTGTGTTCTGGTAGCAGCGCTCTGGCTTTCCGTTGGAGAAACACTCCTCCCCAACTCTCACTCCGCTGTCACTCCAGGGGCTCAAGAGGGAGCAGGCTGTCTTTCCAACAGGAGCGGTAGCTGGATCAGGCCTGGGCAATGGGCACTTTCCAGCCCCAGCCCCCAGAGATTGGTTCTGACAGCACATGTGACCCAAGTCAGGCCCACCAGAGTCAACCCCCAGACTCGGGCTGCGGCTATACAGAAAAGTCTGTTTCTGTTGCCTGGACTGGCTGACCTGGCAGAACGGAAGCCTAGGGAATGCTGGGGACTATCTTTGCCACCCTCTGGGGGGGACCCTGACATCAAAGGTAAAGGGGTGAGAGGGAGAGTGCAAGAGAGCAATAGGTATGCATCTGGATCCAGCCATTCCTGAAGCTGAACTCCTCTCAAAACTTCATTTATGTAAACCGATGCATTCCTACACACATTTGTTTTTCGTAAGTCACTTAGAGTCGGGGTTGTTTCTGTTGCCTTCAACCGAAAGATCCAGAAATAGCTATTTCCAGGCCAGAAAACAAATAGCTACACCAAAAACCGAGAGAGATCCGCATCAAGTGCTCTGGGAGTTCAGAGGAGAGACAACTAGAACTGGCTTCAGGCAAGAGACAGCCTTTTGTTTTCATCCCACAAAAAATGCATAATTCATTCAGAGTTTTGATATTCTCACACCAACGACCCTTTGCTGAACGGCTCCCCAGGCATCAGGCCCTGCGTTAGGGCTTTTCCGGCCTGTTCATCTTTGCAAGCACCATGAAGTAACTACTACTGCCCTTATTTTACATAAAAGAAAACTGAGGCCCAGAGAGGTGAAGTGACTTGCTCAAAGCCACACAGCAAGATGATGAAGCACTGCCTCCAAACCCCACGCTTTTCGCCCCTCTGCTGGCCTGCCTCATTTTCCTATCACCAACATTCTAGACTTTTTGCCCCCAAATGCGTTACCAAGCGGTGGTAAACGATATTTGAAAGCAACAGTAAAACAGGCCTGGAGATGTGGCACCCACGGCCCTTCCAGGAGGCCACAGAGGGTCCGCTGACAGCTTCCCGCTCCTTCGGGGAGCGCCTCGGCTGGGCAGGGCCCCTCACCCCAGCTCGTGGCCTTCGGAGGCGACAGCTTGGAACACTTGGAAGAAGGGTGTCTAAGGGGAACGGAGCGAGGGGGACGAAGGGAGTGTCAGGAAACGAGGCAGGGAGGAGCAAGGAGGCTGTTCACGCGGGGCTCGGCCGACCACGCAGACCCCGCGGCGGGATGCGCAGGCCCCGGCGTGGGACAGAAAGGCAGGGCCGCTGGCTCTGAAATGACCACTTTTTAAAAAAAATATTTTTTAAATGTTTCTTTATTATTGAGACAGAAACAGAGCATGAGTGGAGGAGGGGCAGAGAGAGAGACACAGAATCCAAAGCAGGCCCCAGGCACCGAGCTGTCAGCACAGAGCCCGATGCGGGACTAGAACCCACGAACCGTGAGATCACGACCTGAGCCGAAGTCCGCTGCTTAACCGACTGAGCCCCGCAGGCGCCCCTGAAATGGCCACTTTCAAGATGGTAGAGCAGTAGCCCTAGAGCAGGGCCGGGGAGTGCGGGGTGCTGCGAACACACGGGCCACTCCCCCCGGAAGCCAGCCCGGGGGTCACAGTCCAGGAGGTGGATTCTATTTTCCGTACAAGTGAGACGTGAAGTGACTTCCCCCAACTCTCCCACAGAGAGCCCCTGTCGGAGGCAGGATTCGAACCCAGGTCTGAGTCTCACCATGGACACTGTGCCCGGGAGGCCCACGGATGGACAGCGGGGGCTCCGGACATCTGGGGGCCCGCATTACAGGTTTTCTTCCCTGAGATCCAGTAGTCGTCAAACCCAAGAGCCACTGGCTCCTCCCACCTCCCCACCTCCCCACCTCCCACAGCGGGGCCCACAGCCTCCTTTCCCAGCATCCCTTGCAGCGGAGGCAGGCACGTGATCAGTCATGTGACTGGCTCTGCCCAATGAGATGCGAGGGGAGCTCTTCCGCAGGTTCTGGGAAGGGTTTTACTTTGGGGGAACGGGGGCCGTAGGGGCGGGAGCTGCGGTCGTTCAGTCTTCCTGGTGTGACAGGGACCGAAGCGTCTGTCCTGAGGCCATGAGGAGAAGCCGTGAGAATTGCAGAGATGCTAGCAAGAGCCCTCCTGCCCTTGAGCCGCTCCATCAAGACCAAGCCGCCTCCCTCTGCACTTATTATGTGGGGAAAGTAACCTCTTGCTTGTTTGAGCCACAGTCCATTGGCTTTCCAGTTACCTGCAGCCAAACGCATTTCTGTCGGTCTTAGTCACCTCCTCAGAACCGTGGGTCACCCTGGATCCCCGCAGTCGATGTGGAGATACTGAGTTCTGGAACGGAGAGGATACTTGCCCGGATCACATGGTGGAGTCACAAGTTCCCTGACTCACCATCTAGTGCTCCTTGTGTTCGCGCCACGCCTCCTGTTCTGTTTCCTTCCACTCAGGCTACTGTAGACATGACCCACAGCTGCTCGGTAAAGTAAACATGAGGCGGAGATGACCTCGCTCTTGAGTCCCTCCAGTCTCTTACATAAATAGCCCCCGGGCCGCTGTCACCATGCCTTTGGACCCAGGACAGCTTCCCGCTTCCTTTAAAAAGACGAGATGACCGAATGTAGAGTCTATGCTCCTGGAAAGGTGTGAGGCATGAATCATGGCGCAGGGAGTTCACGGCCAGGATTCTGCCCATCACTCCGGCAGGCCCGTCCCCCGGGCTCACACGGAGCCTGTTCTCTGAAGCACTGACTCATCCGCAGCTTGCGGTCAGCTCTGACGCTCGGATCATTTTCTGCTCTTCTTGTCCCCAGCTGGTAGCCTTTAATTAGGGGCTGTCAGCTTTCTGTCTTTGCCCATGTTACCTTTCCCCTCGTTTTGGAGGATTATATGAATACTAAGGAAATCGGTATCATCATCATAACAGTGACTATATTGAAGTACTTTAAAGGTATTAAATTTTTTTCATTAGAAATCACTAAGATAAGTAATGTTACCCCGTTGTTGTGGTGGTGGTGGTTTAATGGACAAGAAAACAAAGGCTTTGAAAAGTTAAGTCACTTGCCCAGGGTAACCGAGCTAGGAGTATCTGGCGGAACTGCAGTGTGACCGTGAGTGTATTTGACCCTAGAGTTTAGCTCTAAAGGACAAATCCAGTTGGCTGTTTCAGGACAGTTTCAGACACCTCACTACAGCAGTTCAGACTATATAATAACATTGTTTATCTAAAAGACATCTGGACCCTCTAGGGTGTATTTGCCATGTTAAGGTTGTCATGAAGGACCAAGGCTCTTTGCACCCTCCATCTCCCCCCATTTAACAGCGAGCCAGCAACTTATCCTCAGGCTGGTCACCTCACGTCCCGGGATGACTGCCATAGCTCGCTCATCACCTCTTCATACGGCGGTGTTCAAAGCAGGAAGGAAAGGAGAGGAAGGTCTCTCTTCATGTGCCTCTTTCTTATCAGAGAGGAAATTCTCTCCCAGAAGTCCCAGCAAAGTGTCCCTTGGGCCAGAACTGGGTCACATGACTACCCTTAGGCCAATGTCAGGTCTAGGAGAATAGGTCGGCCACGGTTGGCTTAAACCAAATGCGGCTTACTTCCCCAGGGCTGGGCATTACCTTCCTGAGGGTTCTGTGAGCAGGAAGGAAGTCAGCAAGGCAAACCCTAGTGTCGGACACCCCAGCATTTAAAAATATTTAGGACAGTTACTGCTGTTGGCTTGCAAGATTGTTGTAGATGGTACACGGGTAAAGCTGTGCATGCATGTGTGTGTGTTAATTTTAGTATTAAGTATTTATGAGCATCTGAAAAATTACATATATAACTCATCAGAATCATGAGTTCATGGATATCACTTCTCCAGATGAAACTGTATCTAAGGGTCTTAAATGTATATACGCGCTAAAGAAAAATTTAAGTAAATAATAGTTCACTTACTTCAAGATTTGGCAATTGTGAGGGTAGAAAGCACTGTTCTATGTTAGCCTGCTTGGCATTTTTTCCAGCTTCTCAGAGGCCTTCTGCCTTCGGCCTCCCTCTGGAGGAAAATAAACACCCACAAAGATTTTTGCATCATCTGCAAATATGATTCAAATAAAGCCTCCAGCTCAAGTATAATCCAGGCTTCCTCGGCTGGGAAGGGCAGGTCCTTGACTCCAATCCTCTCCTGGTATTTCACCTCTGCCTTAGTGGCTTTATGGTTTTACTGGGTCTGCCCCTCCTGCTGTAAACTGTAGCAAATCCTGTTTCTGAGCGAACAAGATCTAAATGATAAACAGACTGACCACCTGAGATTTCTCGTCGTCAGGAATTGTCATGCTTTCTTACAATATGAACTCTTTCCCCTTAAACAAGAATTGGGGGGGGCGGGCGCCTGGGGGGCTTAGTTGGTTAAGCCTCCGACTTCGGCTCAGGTCAGATCTCACATTCGTGGGTTCAATCCCCGCGTCAGGCTCTGTGCTGACAGCTCGGAGCCTGGAACCTGCTTCCGGTTCTGTGTCTCCTTCTCTCTCTGCCCCTCCCTTTCTCATGCTCTGTCTCTCTCTGTATCAAAAATAAATAAAATATTAAAAAAAATTTTAAACAAGAATTGGGGACTTCGTCGTAAGAACTGGGTAAAGCAAGCATGGCCCAGCGCTCCAGTGAGAGATGCGGGAGCTTTTGTTCAAAGGAATGAGGTGTATCGGCGTGCTGACACCAAAGCTCTCCAGGACCCAAGGTCATGTGAAAAAAAGAACAGTAAGTGCAGCCTACACCGGGAGTCACACTTTTTCTGGAAAGGGCCACACTGTAAATACTTCGGGCTTTGCAGGCAGACGGTCCCTGTCGCCACTACTCGACAGAAGCAGTTGCCACTGGTAGCCCGGCAGCAGCCGCAGACAGCACGGACACACGCGGACAGGACGGTGTGCCAATAAAACTTTACTTATGGACACTGAGATTTTAATTTCATATATTTGTCCCGTATCATAAAGTCATGAAGTCCTATCCTTTTGATTTTTTCACCCATTTACAAATGTGAGAAAATGCAAAAGCCATTCTTAGCTCCTGGGCTCCGCAGAAGCGCACAGTGGGACAGACTCGGCCTGAGGGTTGTCGCCTGCTGGTCGCTAGCGTAAAGCTTTATGATGCAAAAAGAAATGGCAGGAACACAGGGAATCTAGAGCGCTGTATCAGGTACATCTACACCTGCGAGCGATGTATGTATTTGGGGGAAGAGAGAAAAGGAGGGAGTTGTTTATGTATCTAAGGACACACAAGAGATGGCGACAGTTAAGCGCTTCTTGAGCGATGATCTTGGAAAAGCAGATCAAGCTAGGAAGGACCCATTTTTCACCTCAATCCTTTTACACCATACGGATTTTTCTCCATGTGCTTGGTTCCTTATACAAAGCAGAAAGACTTTGCCCAAACAGAAAAGGATTCCTATGGCTCAGTCAATGAAAATGGAATATCTAAACAGACACATACATGGGCGCCTGGGTGGGGCAACTCAGTCAACTGAGAGTCTGGCTTCAGCTCAGGTCACGATCTCATGGTTCCTGAGTTCGAGCCCCACGTCAGGTACAATCTCATGGGTCACGAGTTCGAGCCCCACGTCGGGCTCTGAGCTGTCAGTGCAGGCCTACTTTGGTTCCTCTGTCCTCTCCCTCTCTCTGCCCCTCCCCCGCCTCTCAAAAATAAGTCAACATTAACAAAAATTTAAATAGACACATATATCGGCCACAGCACAACTCCAGGGGGCGCCACTTACCAGGTCATTTCTAGAACTGAACCAGCAGAGTTGTGCAGAGCCCACTGTGCATAGAAGCGCTGCTGGCGACAACATTAACACCAAGAATCGGTGCCAAGTAAAATTAATAAGCAAATATTGTGGGAGTCGAGTTGGGGTGGAAGTGGTAGGAGGAGCAATAAAATCTGTTTCCGTTTCACGCTGTTCCTTATCTGGGCCGCAGAAAAACTAATGTTCTGCCAATATTTACTTCTGATCTTTGCTCCAGAGTGGACAGGTGCCAGGGCCCCGCGTAAATACGGGGGCGGGATCGTGAGTTTTGAGAAGAAAAAGGAACCCACCCCAAAATAAGAATATCTCAAGAACCTAAATATGAAGATGCCATTTGTGTCACAAAAGCACTTCAAGGTCAAGTCCGCTCGTTGAGTCCCGTGTCCTGGAACTCCAGGCAGCTTCCCCAGAAATCTGCGGTTCTCTAAAGCGCCTGTGGAAGCATCTTGACCCAGGCGAGGCCACGAATGGTAGCCTCCCACCGAGGTAAGCGGCACACGTGGCTTTTTGATCTGTAGTGGTTTCAAAATCAAGACCTGTCACATCAGTATAGAGGTTCTGGCTTCCGCTGAATGAGGCTCAGCCGTGTGGGCCCACGTTCCCACCACGCGGAAAGTTCAGGCTGTAGCCAAGGGGCAGTGGCCCCTTTCAGATAGGACAAGGCTACCCGCCCGCCAAAGTCCTCACCACGCCCCATCGCCCTCCATCAGAACTGCTTCAGTCCCCCGTTTTCTATTTACTTTTTATATTTTTAGAGAGAGAGAGAGAGAGAGAGAGAGAGAGCGTGCACATGTGAGAGTGGGGGACAGGGGCAGAGAGAGAATCTCAAGCAGGCTCCACGCTCAGCACGGAGCCCACAACCCCAGGATCATGACCTGAGCTGGACTCAAGAGTTGGATGCTCAACTGACTGAGCCACCCCGGCGCCCCGCACTCCTTTTCTACTTACAGTGCATTCACTGAACCTGTGTTCACTGGGCACTACCCACGTGTCAGGCACTGGGCTCCCGGATACGAACCAAACAGACAAAAATGCCTCACGTCATGGAACTTACCTTCCAGCTGAAGAACAGACAGGAAGGGAAGACAGACAATGAATTGAAAAAAAAGAAGAAACTGTGGCACCTGCTGGCTCAGTCAGCAGAGCGGGTGACTCTCGATCTCGGGGTTGTAAGTTTGAGCCCCAAGTTGGGTGTAGAGATGACTTAAAAATAAAATCTTTTTCGTCTTAAAAAGCAACAATACATATATATAATGCTAGACAGTGATCAATTCTATGGAGAAAAATAACGCAGTGGAAGTGGAGAGGAAGTGTTAGGCCACGCGAGGCCTGACTGGGAAGGTGATCAGCAAAGACTTGAAGGAGATGAGGAAGCAAGTCTTGAGGAAATCTGCCACAGAGAAGAGCAAGTGCAAAGGCCCTGAGGCAGGACTGCTCCTCGTGTGTCCGAGGAGTAAGGCCAGCGCATCTAGAGAGGAGTGAGAGAGGCAGAAAGAGAGAAGTCAGGGAGGTGACAGGGGTGTGATTCTTGAAGGGCCTCAGAGGATCTTTGACTTTTGCTCTGAGTGACTTGGGAGCCATGGAGGTGGGCGAGCAGAGGACGTGGTTGGACTTAGGTCTTGACAGACTCCTTCTGGCTGCAAGAGGTGAATGGTGAATGGACTGTGTGTGTGTGTGTGTGTGTGTGTGTGTGTGTAGAGGGCGGGCTGGGAGACAAGAGCCCAGTGAGGACCTACTGCAATCATCCAGGCACAAGACGGTGGACGTGGGAAGAAGAGGTTGGATCTGGACAGACTGTGTTCCCACCTGCCTCCTTTGGGCGTGTGTCAGAGCCCTTCCCTCGCTGACTCTGCTGCAGCCACAGTGTCCTTCCACAATGCAGCCGTTACTCCCCCGGAGGCCCCATGACGTCATTCAATTATTAAATAGTCCCATTTTACAGATGAGGCTCCTGAGGCACAGGAAGGCTGCTCCTGTACACACCACGTATTTTTGTTTTAATTTTTTTAATGTTTTATTTATTTTTGAGACAGGGAGAGACAGAGCATGAGTGGCAGAGAGAGAGGGAGACACAGAATGGGAAGCAGGTTCCAGGTTCTGAGCTGTCAGCACAGAGCCCGACGTGGGGCTTGAACCCACAAACGTGAGATCATGACCTGAACCGAAGTTGGATGCTTAACCGACTGAGTTACCCAGGTGCCCCGACCACGTATTTTCTAAAGAGACTCACAGAAGCTGGGGTGCCTTAACAGTGTTCAATTTTAGCTCAGGTCATGATCTTACCATTTGTGGGTTCGAGCCCCACATTGGGCTCTGTGCTGACAGCTCAGAACCTGGAGCCTGCTTCCAATTCTGTGTCTCCCTCTCTCTCTGCCCCTGCTTTACTCATGCTCTGTTTCTCTCTGTCTCAATAATAAATAAACATAAAAACAAATTTTAAAAAAAGAGAGAGATTCACAGAAGCATCTACCATCCCTCACGATATATTTCTTCTTCATTTTTCTTTAATAGCTTTATTGCGATAAAATTCACAACCCGCAAGACTCATCCTTCTAAAGCATACAATCCAGTGGGTTTGGCAGAGTCACAGCGCTGTGCAGCCGTCACCACGAGCTAATTTTAGAACACGGTCATCACCCCAAAAAGAAACCCAGTGCCCCTTAGCAGTCACTTCCCTTCCCCCTCCCCAGCCTCCCGCAACCACTAACTGGCTCTCCGTCTCTGTGGGTTTGCCTCTTGTAGACATTTCAGATGATACTTTTGTGTGTGTGTGTGACCAGCTTCTTCCATGTTGGGGCACCTACCAGAACTGCATTCCTCATTAGGGCCGAATAATACTCTATTGTATGGACATGCCACACTTCTTTTTTCCATTCGTTCGCTTTTGTGTGACTTCCATTTCACTTCCCTTGAGTGTGTGTGTGTGTGTGTGTGTGTGTGTGTGTGTTCCTAGGAGTGAAGTCGATTGCCTGGGCACATGGTACCTCCATGTTTAACCTTTTGAGGAACTGCCAGACTGGGTTCCACAGCGGCCGCGCCATTTTGAAATCACGCCGGCCGCGTGTGCGGTTCCAGCTTCCCCACATCCTCCTCCTCCTGCTCTTACAAAGTGTCTTTGAGTGGTGAGGTCTCTTCCTCCCCATTTGCCTCCTGCCCTTGAACCCTGGGTGACCTTTATAACGACATCGACTGACAGAGTACAGTAGAAATGATCCTGGGCGACTTCCAAGACCAGACCATACAAATACCCTGCATCTCCAACGTGCGCTCTCGGAACGCTTGCCCTGGGAACCCAGCCGCCATGTTGTAAGGAAGCCCAACCTGGCCCAGGTGAAGGGTTCGCCTGCAGAAGTCACACATGGGGTGTCTGTCTTGGCACAAGCAAGGAACCAACTGCCACTCATACAAGGAAAGATGCCACCACGTCACCCCCCCCCCCGCTTCTAGTCTTTCCACTGAGACCCCAGACCTCCTGGGGGAGAGACAAGCCCCCTTGCTGGGCTCTGGCTGAATTTCTGACCCACAGAATCTGAGGGATACAGACCCATGAGAACGGGATGCCTCTTTCTCACCACTAGGTTTTGGGGAGTTTGTCAGGCAGCAACAGTAGCCCAGATGCACAGCTGCCAGGGGGCAAGGTCACAATTCCACCCCGTCTTTGTGCCCTCAGGGCCACCCCTTTCACCACCACAAAGGCGGGCGGCCACCCACAGCACAGGCCACCAGGAGGGGGTGGTGCTCCCTTCCCTGCTCTAAGTGAGTCTGGTGAAGACACCCCCTGTCCCAGGCTGACCGGAAGGTCTTCCTCTCGTGGGTCAGCTTGTGGCTGCCGCTGTGGCTGTTATTCAGGACTCAAGAATTGTTATTCTTTGCAGAAAATACAGAATAAACACATAAGGGAGGATAAAGCCCACCGGCTCTCCGGCAGGGACAGTCCCCACAAAACACCTGACTGCGTGGTAGAATCATAACACAGGGCTTTTCATTTACACAATGTCACCATGTGTATCGGGCTAAAGAGGTGGGGGAGGGGCAAAGTAGCAGGAGGGAGGGGAGAGAGACCCCACCTCAGTAGTGCACGGGAATCGAGCTGACAAAGTCTGGGTTTTGCTCAGCAGAGTTCCAAACACAAGACATCGGCGGCTGTTCCGATTCGCCCAGAGTTCATGGGGCGCTGTGGTCGAGAGAAGATGTGACGTGTTTTCCGGGACCACTTTGCCCCTCCATGAAAAGAGACCCCCCCCTGCACCCCACCTAGAAGTGGGGCTGCTCTGCACATAGAATCCATCCCGCACCTGCCATTACCCGGGATGACAGACACCGACCAGCTTCCTGTGTTGGCTACTTTGTCCTGGCCTCCGTCGTAAGGAGGGGAGCTTTCCTGGGTTCACACACGCCCGTGGTCCGTCCGTCCTGGGACTCAGGAAGGTACCGGTCCATCAATTTCCCCATCGTAACGTTCGATGAAAGGAACCAGACAGGAAAGACCACATCCCGGTGTGATTCCCGCCGTATAAAGTTCAAAAGCAGCAAAATCAATAGATGGGGTGAGAAGTCAGTACAGCGGTGAACTGTGGGGGAAGAGGGCTTTGAGGGGAAGGGACACGAAGGGGGCTTCTGGGATGTTCTGTTTTGTCATCTGGGTGCTGATTACGTGAGTTTGTCCACCTGGGAAGAAATCGCTGTTTGATGTGTGCACTTTTCTGTACAATTAGAAAAAGACACCCAACACGGTGTTCTCGGAATATGGGCTGTGCTATATGGAGACGCGTGTTTCATGTTTTTACCGCATGAAGACACGTGTGCGTGTTTAGGGGACTGGATGTGGAGTCGGGAAAGCCCGCTCTGGATTCTGAGTCGGCCACTACTAAATGTGTCACTGTGGGCCACTTGTTTAACCTCTCTGAGGGGCGCCTGGGGGGCTCAGTCAGTTGAGCGTCCAGCTCCAGCTCAGGTCATGATCTTACGGTTGTGAGTTTGAGCCCCGCGTCGGGCTCTGTGCTGACAGCTAGCTCAGAGCCTGGAGCCTGCTTCACATTCTGTGTCTCCCTCTCTCTCTGACCCTCCTCTGCTCGCACTGTCTCTCTCTCTCAAAACAAAAACAAAAACAAAAAAAAACATTGAAAAATAAAAAACCTTTCTGAGCCTCAGTTTCCTCACAAGGCCCACAAGGCCCGAACCTCCCGGCCTGAGTCCCCAGCCCTGTCTGGCTCCGGCTCTGTCTAGTCACCGCCACCCGGCCATCATCCTGTTCCTCCCACAAGCGAAGCCTACTTTCAGGGCCTTTGCACGGGAACTACCCTCTCCCTGATTTTCCTGCGGATGGTTTTTGTTTCTCATTCTTGTCTCAGTGCAAGTTTCCCGTCCTCAGAGGCCCCTCCCCGGCCAGTCCTCACACCAGCCACCCTAGACCCCGCTCCCCGGTCTCGTTTTCTTGTCACGGCTTCTAACTGTCTGAAACGGTCACGGATGCTTTGCGTGTGGCTGTTTCTAGCCACTTGTTAGGTGTTCAGTGCTGCCTCTACACCCGTCGGCTCCGTGAGATCAGGCGTCTCAACGGTCCTGTTCCTCGCTGCGTCCTCATCCCCTAACACAATACATAGTTGTTGAATTAATTAAGCAGTCTACACAGTGACCTGACTCCGCTTTATAGAATCCTCCGGAGGCTCAAGGAGCTGACGTTTGGAGGGTGCAGCTTAAGCAGCTGGCTTTATAAAACCCGAGAAAGCACCAGAGAGCTTTGAAAGCCTTGTTTGACTATAGTTCCGCCACTGGAGAATCTAACGAGGTTTAGGTTTCCCCTTGAGCTAGACCTTCAATAATCTGATCTGTGCAAAGTCTCTATACCTTCTGCAGTCATCCCCCCCCCATCTTTTATGTCACTGGCCATTTACCTAGAATAAAACTCACTAATACTCTTATTTCACTTATTTACTTATATAATACTACGTTGCCATGGTATTCAGTAATTCTAAAGGCACAAAGTCTGTCTGAGAAGGTACAAAGTCTGAGAAGTCTGTCTCCCTTGGACTCTCACCCTGGTCGCAGCTGATACTTCCAGACACCCAGTAACTGCTTCCAGAAATTTCTCCTCCATAAACAGGCATGCAGAGATATATATATGCCCACCTTTTCTGTTTATGCAAAAAGGATCTGATTATACACAAGGCTTCAGTATAGCTTTGCTCTGTCCTTTTACCGCTTTACAGCCTAGTTTATATCGCCGTCCCTGAAGCAGTTTGTTCTTCCTAAAGGTTCTATGTGCTTTATTATTTATCGATCTGTCGCGGTGACGGGCGCTCCGGGCGGCTGTGAGCAGCGCTGGAGGGAGCGTCTTGCACAAGCATCTCCGGGCGGGAAAGTCATGGCGTCCTCCTGAGCCCCATAAAGGAGGAAGGAGGCCTTCCTCAACCTCATCCCCGCCCCCGCCCCCCCAACCCACCTTCCCCCGCCCCCGTTTGGGTTTGGTCTTTTAAAAACTTCTCCAAAATTGACTTTGGCTTCTTGGCCTGAACTCTGAAGTGTTTGAGCGGATAAGATAGGGCGCTGGGCTGAGGGGCCGGGAGTAAATAGTTACCTTGGAGGCCCTCAGCCCTGGCGGAGGAAGGGGCCACGGCCCTCAGGGCCTCTCCCCACCTCCAGCAGCAGCAGGCGGTGTGGACGGGAGAGGCCGAGGCCGTGCCTGGTCCCAGGCAGGCTGGGGAAGGGGAAGGAGGGGAAGGTGGCTGCACACAGGCCGCCCCTCACCCCTTCCTTGCCACCTTCGAGAACGGCGTGGAGAGGGCCGGGCAAGGGGATGGCTTGTTCTCCCAGGCTCCTCTGAAACCAAACAGGACACTGTGGGCAAGTCAGAGCAAGGCCTCGGCACACCTCAAGACCCGGGTACATCCTGCACCCTGAGGGGCCCGAGGGGGCCGCAGAAGGGGCCCCCTCTCCATGGCTGTGGCCGAGAACGTCGGCACTATCTTGACACACATCACGTTGTCCACCGTCATCTCATTCCGAGGCTTTTACCTGCCTGGCATTGATCTTGGTCCTAGGCCACCGACGTGAACAAATCAGTCCAGATTCCCACTTTCCAGAACTTTCTTCAGTCTAGAACAGCACCCAGGCAATAAAGAGGCAAGAAGTGTCCGGGCTGCTGTGTGCTCCCGCGGGGGCCGGACCGGCCGTGGGGGCCGGAGCAGCCGGGCAAGGCCTCCCCCGGCCTGCCCCGCCCCAGGACTCCCCGCGCCCACAGTTCCCTCACAGCCCGACCCCGTCCGCCTCTCCAACCGGATTCAGCGCCATCGGCTTGTCGACACCCCACGCGCCCTGCTCCCTCAGAGTCTTATGTCACAGCCTCCCTCCTCCCTCCTCCGCCGGAATGTCACCTCCTCCAGGAAGACCTCCCTGCTGCTCCTGCATGGATCTGGAGCCTCCTTGGGCTGTCACGTGCTCCTGTACACTCCTCGCTCCAGCTCTGATCGCTCCGGGCTGGGATCACCTGTTTGTGGGTGACAAAGTAGCCCAGCGCGACCACAATCTGGACTCTGGGACTGGCCTCTGATCTCAGGTGGGCTATGTCGGGCCACAGTTGTCTCCTCTGGAACAACGGGCCTTATGGTGAGACGCACCTGGTGGACAGACATGAGGAAGAGCTCACACACATGGTGGGAACAGCGTGCAGCGCGGAGCTTGCCCGCCGCAAAGGCCGGCTCAGCCGTGACCCTGGCCCCTCCGCAGACCGTAGTTGGTGCTCACTTCACATGTGCTGGAAAAAAAAACACAGCCCTTCGGACACGTCTATGAGGATGAGCCGTGGAGGGAAAATACTTGGGAGATAGTGAGAACATTTTTAAAAACACAACACTAAATAGCTGAGCAGTAGAGTACGATTTCTAACCATGCACACACACACACACACACACACACACACACACACACACACCCCTGGTGTAGGAGAAAGAAAAAACACAGAATGTTCAGTGTGGTTGAGTTAGAAGGATAGGACAAAGAATAATTTTTCTTCTTGCTTGCTTGATGTGTTTTTTTCTAATCTTCTTTAATAAGCATGTTTTCAATTTAAATGGGAAAAAAATAACAACAAATCTGGAGAAGAGGGAGCCCGCAAGCCCTTTCTGTTCCATACAGTTTTCCCACAAACTGGGCCGGGGCGGGGCGGGGCGGTCCGAGAAAGAGCTGCCCTTTAGAAGTGAAGCAAGAGTGGGAAAACCAGCGCCTTCGGGGTGGCGAGGGTGTCAGCCGACCAGGAGGAAGTGGTGTGGAATAGCGACAGAGCAACCCCGTCTCCCCACAAGGGGCACGGTGGCGCGTGCTGGATGCCACTGTCCCCAGGAAGCCTCCCCGAACCGGGCAACGACCCCGCCGGCCGCCCCAGCCCCCTTTCCCCGCAATTCAACGCTGGCCTGCCATTGGGTCTGTAACGGGGCTCCCGCGTGCCGCACTCCACGCACAACCCCTGACCTAACCGGGCCCCGACAACCCGCCGGTGAGGAAGTGGTAGGTGACTGCCGTCAGCCCCATTCCACAGAGGGAGAAACTGAGGCTCAAAAGATTTAATGCTTGGCCCATGGTTGCCCGGATCCTTGTCTATGATTGGCTGGCCTCTCATTTCTACTAAACCAGATGATGAGTTTCTAGAGGAGAGGAACTGAGTCACGGTTTTCACTGTGTCCCCAAGGCCTAGCCTCGGGTCTAGCACACAATGAGGGCCCAATAATAATGGTTGAATAAATGAACTAACAAACAGATAGGTGACTGATGGGTGGGTAGATGGATGGATGGATGGATGGATGGATGGATGGACAAGTGGGTGGATGGAATTCACACATGGAATGAACGTATGGGTAAATATGAGAAAGAATTACATAAGAGATGACGAAAGGCAGAGGCCTCTGAAGGGATGAAAATGTTTGTTCCTGTACATCGCACATGCCCTTCCAAAAGGTTGCAACAGCCAACTCTTGGGCCAAATCGGGCTTCAGACATGTTTTGCAGGGTTTTAAGCATTTTAAATTAATTGCCATTATATAAAAATTAGAAAAGTTCACATTAGAAATCTAGATGTCTGGATTTTCTCGAAAAAATCGGGCCAGTGCATATGCTAGGAACCCCAGGGCCAGGGCCGATGGGGCCGTGCCCTTGAGGACGCGTCAGGCTCCTCCGGTCCCCATTGCATCTCTGACCTTGACGTTCGGTGTCATTACCCTTCGCGCTGGTGTTTTTCTCATAGTAAAGGTGTAGGAGAATGAAAAATCTCTTGCACATGACTCTCCATCCAAAGTGGGGAAATGAGGGGCCCCAGGGTGGCTCAGTCAGTTAAGCATCTGACTCTTGGTCTCAGCTCAGGTCATGATCTCACAGTTCGTGGGTTCAAGCCCCACGTCAGGCTCTGCGCCAACAGCGTGGAGGCTGCTTGCGATTCCTTCTTTCTCTACCCCTCCTCTGCTCTCTCTCTCTCTTTCTCTCAAAAGAAATAAACTTTTTTTAAGTGGGAAAATGAAAACAGGGAAAGAAGAAACTTTAAAGCGGTCTTTTTTTGTGCAAGCAGAGGATATTTCTGCCAGTCTGATTCATGAGCAATGCCTGTTTTCCCGAGGGCCAGTAGAGTCCAGTGGTTAAGGGCACAGATGCCAGAGACTGACAACACGGGTTCAAGCCTTGTCCCAGCACACACTGCTTGCGTGAACTTGGGCAGGTCACTGAATCTGTCCGGGCCTCAGTGAGCTCCTCTGTGAAGCAAAGATGGTATCAGCCCCCGCCCCCCAGGGTGTTGGTGAAGCTTCTACATGTAAGGTTTCTTCGTGTGAACCTTTCTTACCTGATGCACAACTGGCTTTGTTCATTGATGTGACCCACCTGCCCCCCCTCCCCCCGGGTCCACAGCAGGGGATCTCAACCAAGGGCGTTTGGCAATGTCTAGATCTGGCAATGTCTAGAGACCGTTTGGTCTGTCCCAACTTGCGGGGAGGTGCTTCTGGCATCTAATAGGTGGGGGCCAGGGATGCTGTTAAACATCCTACAACACACAGGCCACACTCCCACAGCAGCAAAGAATCATGCAGGCTTCCTGGTTCCAGAGGGGCTGAATTGAGGCCAGACCTGTGAGAGGCCCAGGACTCCCAGTGGGGGTTCCCTCAAGGGCGATCAAGGCTGAGGTCACTGTCTTTGGGGGTAACAGGAGATATTCCCTCTGGCTCTGAGCCTGCCCAGCCTCCAGGATCATCAGACCCCTAGGGCTGTCCCATTCCGGGATGCCTGGACCCAGCCTGTTCCCAGAGCTACCGACTGGGCATGTGATGTGTCCCTTGTGCCTCCTGGTGGCTGAATCCCTGAACTGCACGATACTCCCCAGCCTGGCGTAGTGGGAGGGAAGATGGGGGCTTGTCCTGCGGCCACCTGTATCTGGGCTAGTTGGAAATATGGGGTTTAACGTAGTGGAAGGTGCCGATACGGAAAGGGACCTACAATATATTGTCAAGTACCCCCAGGCCTCAAAAACATGGTGCACAGTAGGATCCCATTTTTGTTTGATTTTTTATTTTGATTTTTATTTTTAGAGAGAGAGAAATGAGCAGAGGGCAGGGGCAGAGGGAAAGAGAATCTTAAGCAGGCTCCCGCTGAGCACGGAGCTTGATCTCATTACCCTGAGAATGTGACCTGAGCCGAAGTCAAGAGTCAGACGTTTAACTGAGCCACCCAGGCAGCCCAATAAATCCAGAGTTTAAAATGCGTACATTCGGGGGCTCAGTCGGTTAAGCGTCCAGCTTCAGCTCAGGTCATGATCTCACGGTTCCTGGGTTCAAGCCCTGCATCGGGCTCCGTGCTGACAGCTCAGAGCCTGGAGCCTGCTTCGGATTCTGTGTCTCCCTCTCTCTCTGACCCTCTCCTGCTCGCACTGTCTCTCTTTGTCTCTCAAAAATAAATTTTAAAATTTTTTTAATTTTAAAAATATAATAAAATATGTACATTCGGCACATATATGAGAAACAAAGACCTTATTTTCTTACTGTAGAAAGAGCTCTTGCCAATGAATAAAAAAGATAATCATGTTACAGAAAACGAGGCAAAGGACATGCATGCTCTGCCGCCACAAGGAAATAAAAATGGCCTTTACTATAGTCTTAAACTCTGAATGTAACACAAAAGGAAAGACTGTGCGTGTTGGCACCACGGTAAACACCTTTATCCCCATCCGCAAGGCAGAGATGGAGAGGTCTGATAAAACTTGGTCTCGGCCAGAGTGTGGGGAAACCAGTGCTCACGTAGTTATTGGTCTGAATGTCAATTGGTAGGTATGACCTTAGCATTTAGGCAATAAGTGTCAAATTTTTAAAATGCACTCGCCCTATGACTGGGTCGCTCAGTTACTAAGAATTTGTCTTGCAGAAATTGATCCACATGCACAGAAAGACTCCTGCGAAACGGACACTAATTACAGCATTGTTCGCCACAGCCAAAGACTGGAACCACCAGCCTGAGTATCACCAGGACTGTTTAGATAAATGATTATGTTCAGACAATGGACTATGTGAAGAATGCTCTCCCACTGCTGATCTGGAAAGATCTCCAAGGTATATTGTTAAGTTAAAAAAAAAAAAGAAAGAAAGAAAGAATGAAGGCAAAGGAGCACAGAACAGGGTGTGTAGTTTGCTTCTATTTAAAGAAACAACCACCAGAATTCATGCACATATTTGCTTATCTACATTGGGGATATCTCTGTGATGCTCCCTACGAAACGAAACCAGGATGGCTCCTGGGGAGGGAACGTGGAGTTTTGGAGACGCCAGTGGGTGCAGGGGAGGGGGATGAGGATTATGACATTATCCACCATAAATCTTTGATGCCCTTTCGATTATTTTTCATATGAATATGTTTCCTTATTTATGTTTTAAAATGTTTAATGCACGGATCGGTGAGAGAAAGAGAGAAGGGCCTGGAAGGATGTGCTCCAAAGAATCTCTGGGTGGCTGATGTGAGTTAAGTGACCTTTAGTTTCTTCTTTTTACTTTGACAGTTTTCTAATTTTTATAAATAATTATTAAAGGGGCGACTGGATGGCTCAGTCGGTCAAGCGTCCGACTCTTGATTTCGGCAGACATCGTAATCCCAGGGTCCCGGGGTTGTGCCCTGTGACAGGCTCTGGGCTGACAGCACGGAGCCTGCTTGGGATTCTCTTTCTCCCTCGCCCTCTGACCCTCCCCCACAAAATAAATAAATAAGCTTTAAAAAAAAAAGTGAGAAATAATACAGCCCTCCTAACCTTGCACTTGCTAGGCATCAAAACCCAAGCTTCTAACTCAGATCTGGGTTCAAACCAAATTCGAATGGGCGTTTTCTCAGCTGGGCACGTGTTCAACGCCCTTGACCTGCGTTTCCCTGGCTCTGATATGGGAAGACCACAGGGGTGCCAGGAGGCTTGTGGGAGACAAAGCCCGTCAAACACTTAGATGGGGGCGTACGCAGAGCGCGACACGCACGATGGGCACACAGGGAACAGGAAGGGGTTCTGCACACGGCAGGGCCACAGGACAGAGGACAGGAAGGAGGCCCTTTGCCTCCCTGGGGATCAGTTGGCCACTGGCTCTGTCCTGAGTCTCCAGTGTGCGGCCCAATTCCGCGGGGCAGACTTCCGACAGTTTGTAGAGAGTGACACCAAGTGGTCAAACCTGGAACTACACCTTCAGGCGGCCGGTTTTCCCGTAACAGCTCCTAGTCTTGAGCTAGGGCTGAACCTCTAGATCTCAGTTTTCTCAGCTGGAAAGTGGAGATAATGCTGGCTACCCGGAAGAGAAGAGGTGAGGATTAAATAAGGTAACCCACAGGGGCTCCTGGGGGGCTCAGTCGGTTAAGCCTCCGACTTTGGCTCAGGTCATGATCTCATATTAAGGGTTCGAGCCTCACGGCGGGCTCTGTGCTGACAGCTCAGAGCCTGGAGCCTGCTTCGGATTCTGTGTCTCCCTCTCTCTCTGCTCCTCCCCCTCTCATGCTCTGTCTCTCTCTGAATCAAAAATAAATAAAAATTAAAAAAAAAAGATAACCCACAGAAATCACCTGAGGACTGTTATGTTTTGCAAATTCAGGCAGGCCCCTGGGAGAGGGATGGACATTCCCAAAATTGAGGAACAGAGGAAGCACCTCCAGATCATCATTTCCTCAAACTGTTCATTTCCTTCCCTCTCCCAGAGTGATCCCAAAGCGGAGTTTCCCAAAGTCTGCACCTAGTACCCATGGTGCTTTGCGGGAAGATCTTAGTGGATACGGAGCTGCCCCATCAAATCATACTCCATTTTCTTTCCATCTTTCTGATTATATGTAGGCAACAGTGTCCGATTGGTGCTGATATGCCTCCGTGCCTTCCTAAGGGTTCCCCATGTCCCTTTCGAACAAATGAAGAGGAGGCCTTAGAGCCTTCGGAAGGCAAGGTTATTTGGCCACAATTTAATAAAGTAAATGTTTTCATCATATTTATGTTTTGTGGCCACCTTCTACTGAGGGCAAGTGGTGTTGGTTTTCCATTTATAAGAGATGCGGTAGATTGTGTCATTGTCAATGTTTATCAGTCCTTCCTACTGGCGTTCCCTGGTGACTCTCTACTGACGTCAGGTTTGGCTGTGTGACCTCCTTTGTCCAACAGAATGTGAGCTAAGCTCCCAAGCAGAAGCGCTGAGAGCCGGCATGTGCTTGTCATTTGCCCTTTTGTCACCGTCAGAGAGATGAGCAGGGGACGGACCAGGGACGGGCTGCTTCTTCAACCTGGTCCCAGGGCAGAGAAGACACGTGGACCAGAGCTGCAGCCAACGCGCAACCAAAGTGAAATATACAGGCGAATACAGCTCTGTGGCTAACGGCGCCCTGGGATCATGGGGCTGTTTGTCACCCAGCCTAACCTGAGCTGCCTGACACAGGAGAGATGAAATGTTTCCACTGAAAATAAACACACTGCAGTAAAACCAAGGTGTCCATTTAAAGAAAAACATTAAGCAGATAAGGCAACATTCATGATGCAGACGGTGGTGGTGCGAGGGGAAATCTGCTGTAAGATGGCCGACAGGACGCCTAAGAAAACACCTGTCCCTGGTTCATGAGGAATGCGGAAGTAACCGGCTGCAAATTGTTCCCTCTGTTAATGCGCTGGGCTCAGCCCTCTGGAGAGTGATCTCCTCTGAGCCCACCGGTATAAAATAAACCTCCTGCTTTGCAAGATCTCCGAGAGCCGCTTGGTTTCTCCCCCGGGTGATCCAGACCAGATTCCGTAACAGTTGGATGACCAAAGTCTCGGGAAACCCTGGAGTTTTAAATGTGAAAACTGGCTCCAGGCGGCTCATTCCAGAGCCCCCCAAATGCCTCCCAACTCACATCTTAAACTCCCACCTGCCTCCTACCACGTAGCCAGAATGAGTTTTCCAATGTGCCGATCTCATCAGTTTCCTCTCAGGCTCTAACTCCTTTGATGGCTCCCTCCTGCTCTCAGATAAGTCCCCGAGCGTCATCATGGCCCACCAGGCCCATCACAGTCCGTCCATTCATCACCTCTCTCCCTCCTGTGCTCTCTGCTCTAGCCACACTGATTTCTTTGTATTCTTCAAACACAGCAAACATGCTCTTGCCTCAGGGCCTTTGCATTTGCCATTCTCTCCACTTGTGATGCCCTTCCTGGAGACGGAACAGGGCAATTCCCACGCTCCCTAAGGTTTCTGCTTAAATATTATTTACTTACGAGTTCTTACAGAAAGTAGCAATCTCTTATTCTCCTGCCTCTTTATTCTGGATATTTTTTCTCCCTATCACTGATTACCACCCTCCGACCATATTACATATTTTCTCTCTTGTCTGTATCCCCTATTAGAATGTTGGCTCTTTGAAGGCAAGCATTTTGTCTGGTTGTTGTTATTGTTGTTGTTTGGTCTGTTTACTGCTGTAGCCCCAGTGCCTAGAACACCACCTGGCAGATAGCAGGGGCTGAACGAAGGGATGAAAACAAGTTGGCAAAGACCGACAGCAGCAGCTCTAAGCCCATGTCGGGCCAAACGCCGCTGATAAAGAACTCCTGCTGCCAAGAGGTTCAGGATTGAGTCCGAGGGCTACCTCAGATCACATGTCTCTCCCTGAACCAATCACGATGGCCGAAGAGAATGGACTACACTGATTGGCCAGCCGTAGGTCCACTGCCCGTATTTAAGTCCAGAAGTGGGCTGAGTCCTGCCTACGCCTTAAAGGACTGAAGGAGAAGCAGGGGTGTTACCCAGGAAAACCGTGAAGCTGTTATCAGAGAAAAAGGAAAGGGATGCTGGGTAGGCAAACGCAAAAGGTAAATTATCCACCTGACTGAGCCCCCTCGGACTTCGTGATGGTCCTGTGAATGAGGAGCCTCATATGGGATAAAGTTGTATTCCGGTGCGGGGCAGATGGGGCGGGGGGAGGGGGGAGGGAGAAACTCTGTTAATACCAGAGATAGAGCTAGAATAAGGAGCAGGTGATCGGGGCAGCCCCTAGACACCAACGTATCCACGGCATTAAAACAGTGTTGAAAGAGATTAGAAGTCTGGATCCAAAAGTAATCTTAGTTTTCTGCATGCGACTTCTTACATAATCAGCAAATATTAATCTCTCTTCTGACACTGAGGACGACACCCTTGAGAAGAAATTTAAAAATAAACATTGTTGGCTCTAATCTGTTACTGTTGATTAGTTCGAGAACCCACATGTGCTTATTGCATGATAGACCATAAGGCATACCACAAACCCCATAACCAGCCAAGTGGGGCCTCCTGAAATTGGCAGTCATGGTCAGTCAGCTGAAATTCTGAAACCATATGGCACAGTGCTGTTATTGGGAATGAGTAATCTATTTTGTTCCAGCATCGAAATTCTGAACTCTTTAATAATGTCTCCAGTGGTAGAGTCTGAGAGTTGTCACCCAGTATCAGTTTTCCCCTCTTATACTTATAAAGTAGCACATGGCGGCTCAGAACGAACTACACTTCCCAGCCTCCTTTGCAGCAAGGAGTGGCCATGTGACTGTGGTATGGCCAATGGGATGTGAGCAAAACATGGGAAAGCCAACATGGCGGTCAGCCATTTGGCTTTGGGATGGGGACAATATCCTGCTGCTGTTGAAGCAACAAGTTAGGGCCCCAAGGCCCCTGACACCTTCAGGGTGTAGAGCCGCCACCTTAACTCAGGCGTTTGCAGGAAAATGAACCTTGTACTGTAACTTCTGTCTCATGTGTCTGGACCCCACAGATGAAATTGTATCCAAAATAATACATCTCTAAAGAGGTTGGTCTGGCTTGGAAAAGCCCATAAAATATATACATGAAAGGAAAAAAAGGAACGAAAGAAGCTTTGATTCACGTGTACCGATTTATTCCTTTTCAGTACATGCATACGTGGTACATACTTTCAGCATGTGCTGAAAACCATCCAGAGGGACATACCCTGCCCAGGGGCCCTCGGTAACTTAGCTCCTGTCACAAAACTGTGCTCTGGCGCCTTTAACTTCAGTCCTCCTGCCTCCTGATTCCCAGAGCTGGCTACCAGTTGCATAAGGGTTGTCTTTTAAAAATGCAGATTCCTTGGCCTTGGCCAATACATTTGAATAAGCAGAATATTAGGAATGTGTCATTTTTAACAACACTCCTCATCTCACTAGCTGTGTGGCCTCGGGTGAGTTATTTAGCTACCCTGTGCTGCCTTTCCTTTCTCAGTTGGATGGAGACAGTAAAAGGGCCTGCCTTTTAAAAGGGCAAGTTTACGTCACGGGTACAAAGCACCTAGCCTAGTACCTGGAACAGAGGGGGAGTTACACGTGTTACCTACCGTTACACCATTGGTGGGAGTAGAAATCGATGCAGACGTTCTGGAAGCCCATTGCACTATCTGCCTATTGAAAGCTTAGCCTACGGTCACTCTCGTCAGCCCAGCTGTCTGCACAGGTCTCCCCACTTGTTCGACGAGGGTGGGTTGAGCACCCCCAGTGTCGACAGGATGAAAGACGCGAGGCTGCGTAGCAAACCCCCAAATCGCTGTGACTTAATGCAGCAGAGGTTCGTTTCTCGCTTCCGCATCGTGATGCAGACTGATGATACCATTCACCTTGTTGCCATCTAGAACAGGTGGCCTCGGAGATGGACACAGCAGGCAGAGAGAGAGCTAGAAGGCTTAATGACAGGTTTTATGTTTGTTTGTTTTTAACGTTTTATTTTATTTTTGAGAGACAGAGCATGAGCCGGAAAGGGCCAGAGAGAGAGGGAGACACAGAACGTAAAACAGACTCCAGGCTCTGAGCTGTCGGCACAGAGCCCGACGTGGGGCTCGAACCCACAGAACTGCGAGATCATGACCTGAGCCGGAGTCGGACCCTCAGTGGACAGAGCCCCCCCCCCTCCCCACCAGGTGCCTGTCTAAAGGCAGTTTTTAAAGGCTAGGCTGGGAGTGGCTTATCTCACTTTTGCATATCCTGTTCGACAGAAATGAGCCGCACAGTTTTAACCTAATTGCAAGGGAGGCTGGACGTTGCGTGAGTGTTGTGTCTGTGGTATCTACTTTCAAGGGACTGTTGTGCACACTGGGGACCCAGAGGTGAACAAGACCAGTAGGGTCCCTGCATGCACGGAGCTTCCCTTATAAAAACCCCTGTTCCAAACGTGACCCCAGGTATATACCATTTTGTGCTTGAGCAAGATGATCCGAAGGATACACTTGCCGAAGACATCTACATTTGTCACTGTGGTAGATACGGTCCAATTGCCCTCCGTAGGACTGTGCCAATTGTCACTTCCACCAACAGGTACAAGAGTGCTTCCCGTCCCGCAGTCCTGCCAACCCGCCGTTATCAGACTTCTGGATTTCTGCCAATCTGATAGGTGAGAAATGGTCTCTCTGTGTACTTTTAATTTGCATTTTCCTCATTATAAAGGAGGCTGAACACCCTTTCATGTGTTTATGAGCAATTTGTATTTCCTTCTCTGTGAACTGGGTGTTGGGGTCCCTTCTCCATTTTCCTGTGGACATTGTTAAATGAAAAAAGGAAGGGGTAAAACAAGACGCATGTTGAAATCACTTTAGTAAATTAAAAGCAAAGCAATATTTTGGTATATACATGTAAATATTCTTGTATATACATCAAAGTTTTCTACAAGCAACCACAGGAAACTGTTAATAAAGGAAGAAACTTGGTACCATTTTTTTTAACCTGTGAGCCTTAGAAGGGTTAATTGTTTCGATTCCCTGAATTTGAGAGTGAGTTGTTTACACCTGCGTGCTACTTTTTGAGCCTTTCTGAACGACGTCGCTTTTCTAACCATGTACAAGTATTACTTATATTTTTTGTAAATGTCAATAGAGGTTATTTGGACTTTGTTTTGCCTTTTATTTTCTATTTTTAAAAAATCTAATATACGTTATTTTTATTCAAGAAATATTCAGAAGCCCGTATATCCGCAAAGAAGCACCATCAGGAATTGAGGGCAGCTCCTGAATTCAGCTCAAGTCTTATACTTTATAAGTGCTAGAGAAAATTTGTTGGATCGAAAGAAATGGAAGCTTCTCTTTAACTGAACCACCAAAGACCGCAGCTGGGGACGTGCAATATTCTTTTATTTTTAAGATCAATAAAAGAGACGGAGCGCCTGGTGGCTCAGTACGTTGAGCGTCCGACCCCAGCTCAGGTCATGATCTCACGTTCACAGGTTCGAGCCCCGCGACGAGCTCTGTGCTGACAGCTCAGAGCCTGGAGCCGGATTCTGGGTCTCCCTCTCTCTCTGCCCATCCACCACTCATGCTCTGTCTCTCTCTGTCTCAAAAATAAGTAAATGTTTAAAAAAAAAAAAAAAAGAACGAGAGAGACTAAGGTGCCTTGCCTAGGATTTTTCTTTTCTTTTTTTTCTTTTTTTCGAGGTGAGGAGCCTGGTGCCTTCAACCCATGAAGTCAATGGCTTCACGAAACAACGATAGGGATTTTCTGGTGAGGATGCCGCGTCTCAATAATGGCTGTCCGTCGGAGGTTTTATATCAATGGTTCAGTTGGGGTCATGTGCCCACTGCCAGCCAATCACCAGGGAGTGGACCACTGATTGGTCACACCCCCTGCCTGAAGCTAGGGGTGGAGTCTACACTGCCCAAACCAGGTGGACCAGGAAGCCTGGAGGTGTTTTGCCCAAAGGAAAATTGGAGTGCTAATGCCAGAAGGCACTAGAGATGCTGGAAGGCGGGGACGACGACCTCTCGGCCGCCATGTTACCTCCACCGCCACAATGTGGTGTGAACAAGACAGACATTGCGTCAGTTCTCAAGGAGCTGACATCTTAGTGACAGAGACGAAAGGAAAAAAACAAAAAGCAGACAGATGTTTATACAATTACAAACTGCAGTAAATTCTGTGAAAGCGACAGACAATGGGCTGAGATAGAAGATACGTAGACTAGGATGGTCAGAGAGGAAGTGAGACGGAAGGATAAGAAGAAACAACCAGATAGTCATGGGGG
>PJEM01010126.1:0-28115 GCA_004023845.1 Helogale parvula | reverse complement strand
TAACAGCCTAAACTGTTAAAAATGGACTTTATGGCTAAAAATAACCCTGCTAGATGAAATGCCAGAAGACAAGTTGGGCTTATTTGGGCTAATCACAAAGGGCTAATTTACTTAACATACAAGGTGCTTCAATAAATCAGTAAGAAAAAAACGAACAACTCAGTAGGTAAGTGGGCAAAAAAGATTGTTCACAGAGAAGGAAAAACAAAGGGTTTGTCGGGTATGAAAAGATGTTCAATGTCATGCATAAGAGAAATGTGGGTATCATTTCCTTCCCCATCAGATTAACAAAAATCCCTGTTTGACAATCCACTGTATTGGAATCAGAAAGTGAGTGGGGCGCCTGGGGGGCTGAGTCAGCTAAGTGACCAGCTCTTGATTTTGGCTCGGGTCATGATCTCACGGTTTGTGGGAAGGAGCCCTGCACTGGGCTCTGCTCTGGCAGCTCGGAGTTTGCTTAGGATTCTGTCTCTCCTCCTCTTCTGCCCCTCCCCCTGCTCATGCTCTTTCTCTCTCTCAAAAGTAAATAAACATTAAAAAAAAAAAAGAAAGAAAATGAGCAACTCCAAATTAAAAAAAAAACTTTAACAGTATTCATTAAATTTAAAAATGCCCATAACTGTTACCCTGACAATTCTACTTTTAATCATTTATTTTACACGTTTATGGATACATACACTAAATGACTATATCTATATATACATATATATATACATATAATCATTTGCTGTCATGTTTTGAGTAACAAAAAGGAAACAATGCCTATTGATAAAGAGTAGAAAACATGACCGTCTGTCTGCATGATACAATGTTTTCTGGTATAAAAGAGCTGGTAGGTAAAACTCACACCAGGGTTTCCTAAGAAAAAAGCAAAACAACATGCAGAGCCACTTGTGCCATGCACTCACCTGTAACATTTTGAGGGGGCGGAGGGGAAAAGAATATGTATTCACATTTGCTCCTACCTGCAAAAGACATATTAGAAGGATACGGAAGGGTGTAATAACTGGGTGCTGGAGGAAATAGCATATACAAAAGGCCCCAAGGAAAAAAATAAGGGGGGGGGGGTGTAAATTCCAAGGATCAGCAGTGTGCCTGGGAAGGATGGCATGTCACAGGTGGCGGCCAGAGGCTCCAGAGACTGGCAGGCCACCATTTAGGTCTTGAGTCCAAATGCGACGGGAAGATATTCAAAAGGAGAACATGATCCAATTCAGATTTTGAGAACATCTTGCTATCATTTGGAGAGATTGCTGGAGAAAAGCAAGTCAGAAGCAGAGAGACCAATTAGGAGGCTGGGCAGTTATCTGCAGGAGAGGTGCGGTGGACTGGACCTGGACGTGGCCGTGGAGATGGTGAGGAGGGACAGGCTTAAGACAGAGCTCGAAGTTGGGATTCATGGGTTAGATGTGGCACCAGAAGGAGGGGTACAGCCAAGGGAAGGCTGGAGCCTGACCTCTGGCTCACGTAGAGGTGGTGGCGAGGTTGACTGAGCTGGGACGGGGCCTCGGGTCGGCTTGGGAAGGGGGTGCACCCCGGGATGCGGCATGATAAGGTCCAGAGGTCAGGGTCGGTGACGCATGTAACTGGCAACACCAAGTGGGAAGTCGGGTGCTCAAGCCCGCGACGGCGGAGCCAGGGGGAGCTGACAGGACTGTCACAGAATAACAAGGACAGACTCTTCGTGGGTTCCAAGTTGGGTCCCAGGCCTTCCATAGACCAGGGTGGATGCGGACCTCCCCAGAGCCAGCTTCCAGAGTGTTCATAACAGCTTTATTCATGACAGCCCTAAACTGGAAATGGCCCAAGTGTTTTTCCACAGCAGATGGAGAAATAAATTATAATAGATAAAGAACAGATAGAGATGATAGATAGGAGATACAGGCTAAAATAATGAAAAATAAAACTACTGATACTCACAACCCCAGGAGTGAATCTCACAGACTGAGCAGAAGAAACCAGGCACAAGGAGTGTGTACAATACGGTGCCGTTTAAACGGGGTTCGAGAATCAGCAAAACTAGTCTATAGTGATGAAAGTCACAATAGGGATTATCTGGGGTGTGTGAGAGAGACAGGGAATAGATTGGAAAAACAAGGGGAATGGGGGTGTAGAATGTTCTAGAAATGAGTGGTGATTACCCAGGTACAAGCACATGTAAGAAGCGTTTTAGTTATTTTAATGTATATATGTTATACTTCAATTTTAATTTTTTAAAAATTTAAAAAGGGGAGGGCGCCTGGGTGGCTTAGTCAGTTAAGTGTTCGACTTCAGCTCAGGTCGTGATCTCAAAGTTCGAGTTCAAGCCCTGCAGCAGGCTCTGTGCTGACAGCTGAGAGCCTGGAGCCTGCTTCGAATGCTGTCTCCCTCTCTATCTGACCCTCCCTTACTCGTGCTCTGTCTGTCTCTCTATCAAAAATAAATAAACGCTTAAAAATATTTACATACTGTTGAAGAATAAGTAGACTAGCATCACCATCATAACAAAAATCAACATTCACTTAAAAACAAATAATTTAAAAGTGCTGCTATTATCTTATTTTTATAATCATTTTCCTTCAACTTTAGAAAAAAAACAAATACTTCTAGGGTTAAAAGATTTTTTTAATGTTTATTATTTTGAGGGAGAGAGAGAGAGCATGAGCAGGAGAGTGGCAGAGAGAGAGAGAGAAGGGAGAGAGGGAATCCCAAGCAGGCTCCGAGCTGCCTGCACAGAGCCCGACTCAGGGCTCAGTCTCATGAACCACGAGATCATGACCTGGGTCAAAATCAAAAGCCGGATCCCTAACAGACTGAGCCACGCAGGCGTCCTAAGATTAAAGTTTGTTTTACTTGAATTTGGAAAATTCCTTCAGTGTCATTTCTTTTTCTCCTGTTAAATGAACATAAAATTAAACATTTTATTCAATAAGTCATGTCTTCCATTAAAAAAAAAACTGTCTTGGTGGCACCAGATGCTTCTGAAGGTGGGGGAAGGCCAGACTGAGCCCAGGGGCCTCGGCTGGAAGTTGGTGTAAGGCCCTCAGTCCCTCAGTTAGTCTGTATGTGTCCCTCCCTCTTGGCAGAGGACTGGGGACTACTTCCTGCAGACACTGGGATAGAGAAGACGTGGACATTAGGGGCGTCGGACATGGCTGAAGCTAGGGATGAGGCAAGGAGCTAAAACCCAAATGGCCAGACCCAGCTCCCTTTCCGAGTTCAGCTTCTAGAACGCAGGCAGCCTGGCTCGCGCCGGAACCCGGGAGAGCCCTCTGGGCAAGCAGCAGTGGACCCACGCAGCACAGAGACTGAGCAATCGTGGCATTCGGGTCCCAGGGTGAAAACGCTGGCTCAGCACCGGCCGCATTACAGGGAAACACATGAAGTTCCAAATGGTGTTTACTGCCTCTTTTCAAATATGGAAAGAGCTCCGAAGGGTCCCTGCATCTGAGAAACAATTCTCGCATGAAAGACAGAGACCAGCTTCTACAGACAGTAACAGGGGGTCTGGAAACCGAGAGATTGCAGGGACCGGACGAAAGGGCATCCAGAGAGGAACCCAGAGGCCAGGACTTGCATCCCAGCTCGCCGCTCACAGGACTGCCACATACAGGTGTGCAAGTCACCACCTGCCCAACTCTACGGGGACCTTTCATACTGGGGTTTATGGAATGCGCTCTCTGGGCCGTACAGAGCGTCACTGCACACGGGACGGCGGCCCGCTCCTGGCCCTGGAAAGGGTTTATACGAGAGCCCACACTGAGGGGCTCCTGGAGGGCAGAGGTCTGTCCGGGCTGTTTCGTAACACCCAAGTCTGACATAAGTCTCTTGAGTTGGCTCCTCGTAACTGTCTGTTAATAAAATAAAGGAATTAATAAGTGAGCGAGCAGGTGAAGGGGAGGGTGGACGCGTGGCCAGTGAGGACAGTGTCCGTGGCACTCCCACAGCCGTCACAAGATCATCGTGACCCAGGCCGCACAGTGTGGTAGCTGTGCATGCGGGGTCTGGAGGCAGGATGCCTATTTCAAATCCCTTTGAGCCCCTGTTCCCTCATCTATAACAGAAAAGTGGTAAGAACGAGGAACAGTGTCATTTGTGAGGATGATCTGAACGCATAATAAGCATTTAACAGGGGCCCTGACCAAATCTTGTCGGTTAGAATTAGATCTGGGTATATAAAACAGGAAATCCAGATAAGTGACTTAAAGAAGAGAGAGCCCCCTCTCTCCCTCCCTGTCCCTGTGCATGTACGTAAGAAATCAAAAGGTGTGGTATCCAGGGCTGGAATGATGACCGGTCAGTCATCGGAGTCCTAGAATCTATCTTTTTGCTCCACCAGCCTCAAGATTGCCTCACAAACCATGATAGCTGCCAGAGCACCAGCCATCAGGTCCACATTCCAGGCAGGATGAAGAAGGAAGCAAGGTGTGTCCCTTGCCAACTATCAGCCCCACGCAACAACTTCTGCTTGCTTCTCCCCTAGCTGCTTGGGAGACACATTGCTGCCCAGAACGAAATCGGGTCGGTTCATAAGGACTGCATTGAGAGGGCAGCCAGCCATCTGGCACATGAAGGCTCACTGAACATTCACTGTTATTAGTGTTTTAGCCCAATTTTAGAGAGGAGAAATGTGACACTCAGAGAAATTAGGTGATTTGCCCAAGGTCTCTTTCAATTCATTCAGTCAGTGTCAATGGTATGCCTACCACGTGCTGGTCTCTTAGGATGCAAACGCGGAACAAGACGCGGGCCCCACACTCAAGGACATGAAATCAAGTCATTTTCAAAGAACATGGCAAGAGCCCTCGGCCAATGGCCCGAAGGACAGAGCCCTCAGCCTGGAGTGAGGGCATGGTGCTGACGTCAGGGGGGGGCTTCCTGGAAGAGGCGGCGATCCTCGTCATGGGCAACAACCATACTTATTTTATGGGGCCGAGGAGAAGATCAAATGAGATCTGCTGGTGGGCGCTCAGCTCGAGGCGGCCCTTCCCTTCCGTCCTCTTCATCCTCATCCCCTCGCTCTCTTCGCAAAAACAAGAACGGCCGCGTCTCAACTTTAGAGCATCTCACAGCTGAAATTATCGCCAAAGGGCGTTGACCTCTAATATGTATTTAAACAGCAGAACAACAGGAAACGAAAATTCCTCATTCTCTGTTGACTCTAGCCGGAGACCGACCTTTAGGAGTGATAAATCCATACCCTCTCGGGAAGAGCTAGATTTTGAAAGCCGGCATCTGAAAATTTTATCTTAAGCACTTAACCACCATCCTCTCTACTCAGTCATAGGAAAGAAACAGTAAAGGTTTTAAAAAAATTTGGGGGGGGGGGGAAGGAACCTGAGCGGCTTAGTCGGTTGAGCGTCCAGCTTCAGCTCAGGTCATGATCTCACGGTTCGTGGGTTCGAGCCCCACGTCGAACTCAGTGCTGACAGCTCAGAGCCTGGAGGCTGCTTCTGATTCTGTGTCTCCCTCTCTCTCTGACTTTTCCCTGCTCACACTGTCTCTCTCTGTCTCTCAAAAATAAATAAAAGACATAAAAAAATTAAAAAAAATTTTTTTAACATCACAATAAGGTTGGGTTCTCCAGAAAAAGCTAGAAAAACGGAAGCTAATTCACATTTTACTCAAATAACCCCAAGAGAAACCAAGGTTCCTAGAGAACAAAAGGCAAAGGCAGGGCTGTTCAAACGCAAGCTCAAAGTGAAACCAGATTGGGGGGCACCGGGCGCCCTTCAAGCTGAACCTCAAAAAATAGCATCTGCCCCTGGATATTTTGGGAGTGTCCTCAGCAGAGCGCAGCGGGAGCCAGGGGCCTGGTTGGACATCTCCAAGGACGCACCTAAAGAATGTGTCACGAGGCCTCCCCTTGACCCTGAGCCCCACCCGGGGCCCAGAGCTCTCTCAGCAGCAGCATAAACGGTACAGAGATAAAGCGAGATATTTAAACACCCAGAAATCATCTTCTAATTTAGGAACCGAGCTGCAAAATATCTGTCTCCCTTAATGGCTTGAGTTCGGAATTTGGATTTTGAACCTCTTCCCCTGCCAGGCTGCCAAAGCATCTTCATTTATTAATAGATGGCGAGCTGGAGGCTTCAGGGACAGGAGGGCTGTGGCTCTTAGATTGTCCGGAAGGAGAAGCCGGGGACCATCAGGGCCCTTACTGGGCCTCTTTGTTTACGTTGAACTTCCGCTGTGGCCTCTAATCGCCTCCTCGTTGCTGCTATTGTCACTGTGATTATTAAGTACTTAAAAACGGGCACGAGGGGTGTGGAATCCTTTAATTATGTCCCTCCCGCATCCTCATCGGAGGCGGGTTGGAATTGTTCTTCCTGTCTCGCACAAAAGAAAATGAAGGCCTGGGTGAGTGCACACGTTCAGGGTCAAAACTTAGCATGAGGGATGTGGGTGGGAATCGGGCAGCCCCTCCATTCCTGCCCCATTTAAGATCCTGGCAGGTTTTAATTCAAGATGTGTGCTTTATTCCCCCAGGAAGTGGTTGGGGAGGGTGTGTGCGATTGTGGGTTTCTCTGTGTGTCTGTGTGCGGGGGTGCCCGGGCGATGTTTTGTGACTTGGTCCGTGTGTATTTCTGTGTGTGCGCATGTCTGTTTGTAGGAGGAGGCAGAGAGGGAGGATGACCCAGAGACACGGAGGAGAATCGGTTAATACAGCGTAAAATGGCAAAGCTAGGGCTGCCTGGGTGGCTCAGTCAGTTGAGCATCTGACTTCAGCTCAGGTCATGATCTCACGGTTCGTGGGTTCGAGCCCCGTGTCAGACTCTGTGCTGACAGCTCAGAGCCTGGAGCCTGCTTCGGATTCTGTGTCTCCCTCTCTCTCTGACCCTCCCCTGCTCATGCTCTCTGTCTCTCAAAAACAAATAAAAAACAAACAAACAAAAAAGAATGGCAAAGCTAGAAGGCCCTTAAAAACCATCTGGTCTAAACTAAGATCTCACTGTTAATTTTGGTAGGTATGATCACAGCAAGGCGATTTCATTAAAAATGTGATGATCAAATATTTACTGGTTAAATGACAAAGTCCTGCTTTACATTTTCTTTAAAATGCTCTAGCAGACAGAGGAGGGGGAATAAAAACAAGACGGGCCAGATGTGGGTCATTGTTCAAGATGGATTCTGAGAGGTTAATTAATGATTCTATTTTTGTGTATGTTCGGGATTTTTCCATGATAACTTTTTTAAGGTTTATTTATTTGAGCGAGAGAGGGGGAGAGAGGATCTGAAGCAGGTTCCGCACTATCCACACCCAACACCGAGCTCCATCTCACGAACCGTGAGATCATGACCTGAGCCAAAATCAAGAATCGGACCTGTAACCAACTGAGCCACCCAGGCGCCCCACTGTAGCACACGATTAAGTCGTGTGGACCGGTCACTGCAAACTATCATCCTGTAGGGCAGTTATCACTCGTAAAAACCTTTGTAAAAACTGAACGAGTCACCAGTGCGTACAAACGGGGGATTGCATATGAAAATCTGGATTTCCAGCTTTTCTGGAAAATATCAGAAGCTCTAGTGACTCTGGCCCCGCACTCCCTTTCAGTAACAAAGCTGGGATGCGCCCCTGTTAGTTGGGGCTTCTGTTCTCACTTTGCTGCTGTCCCTTCCACCCTCTCTCACCCGACACTGAACCTGCCTATTGTCACTCTTCCGTCAGTGTTTCTCTTTTAGCAAAAATGGGAAAGTGAACACGTTCCCTTGGGGGCAAAGACTGTCATTTGCCACCCAAATGTCCAGTCACCACTTCTTTCTTACTAACAGAAACTCCCACACTATTCGGGGTGATGATATATTCAAAAATCACATTTCCCAGCTTTGATGTTCCTCAATCAGGGCCGATTTGGGGCGGTCACAACTGGGGAGGGGAACACTACTGACATCTAGTGGGGAGAGGCGGGGACGCGGCACAGGCCTGTCCCCAGAATGGAGAATTCTTCAGCCCAACCGGACAGGTCCCTGGGGGGAAGTGGCCAGTGCCTTGTAAGTTAAGTTGACGGTGGGGCTTCTGAGAAAGGCCTCTCGTGTCCTGCCATTCTTCCTCATCTTCCCGCTCATGCAAGCATGGCTGGAACTGAAGCAGCCGTTTTGTCACCTAAAGGAGGGAAGTTCTGTGCTAACATGGAAGAGAATGTACATCCTCATGAGCTACCATATCTGCGAATTCGAAAGCTCCCCTCCAGGTTGGTTTTATGCGCAAGAAATGCATCTCTAATTTGTTTAAGTCCCTGGAGTCAAGTCTCTGTTACTGTCAGCCGAGTGCAGCATCTAAGTGATTTATCTCTGTGCCGGATTCTCTACACTAGCCAGGGAAGGAAGGATAGATTAGAGGGCCGAATGTTTAAAATTTTAAAAAGGAGAGCGGCACGTGGGGAGCTTAGTCGGTTGAGCCTCAGACTTCGGCACAGGTCATGATCTCACGGTTCAGGAGTTTGAGCCCTGTGTCGGGCTCTGTGCTGACAGCCCAGAGCCTGGAGCCTGGTCCGGATTCTGTCTCTCCCTCTCTCTTTGACCCTCCCCCACGCATGGTGTCTCTCCCTCTCTCTCTCTCAAAAATAAGTAAACGTTAAGAAAATGTTAAAATAAAAAAAAGGAGAAAGCATATTTCTCTGTGGCAATGACCCAACCCACTTCCCTTGTTGATGTCACTTTTTGGCCCCCACGGGCATTTAGATTTGCAGCTCCTCTACTGGTCCAACCTCTTCACCAAAAATACAAGGAACAGAGACCCTTAGCAGGTCTGTGATGACCTGAGGGCTAATCCACAACCTGGTCCTTCTCTCCTCACCATTCTAAGAAGCCAAGTCTCATGCGGTGGTGAAGAATGTGGTTTCCACAGGGGCGCCCTGGGGGGCTCAGTTGGTTAAGCGTCAGACCCTTGATTTTGGTTCAAGTCATAATCTCAGGGTGGTGGTATCAAGTCCTGCATCGGGCTCTGCGCTGACAGCACGGATCCTACTTGGGATTCTCTCTCCCTCCCTCTGTCCCTCCCCCTCTTGTGCACATTCTCTCTCTCTCTCTAAACAGATAAGTAAACTTATAAAAGAAAAGAGAAAAAGAATGTGGTTTCCAGAGCTAGGCTGCCTTAGCTCAAACACTGGTGCCACCACTGACTGGCTCTGTGCCTTAGCTCACTTATACTCTGCCCCTCAGTGTCTCATCTATAATATCAGGATGATGATAAAAAAAAGAGAGAGATAGTACGAGCAGGGGAGGGTCAGAGAGATACGGAGACACAGAATCTGAAGCAGGCTCCAGGCTCTGAGCTAGCTGTCAGCATAGAGCCCGACGCGGGGCTTGAACCCACGAAACGTGAGATCATGACCTGAGCCGAAGCTGGCGCTTAACCAACTGAGCCACCCAGGAGCCCCTCAGGATGATGATAAAGGCATCTATTGCTTGGGATTATTAAGAGAACTCACATCAGCCAGGGTGCCAGCAGGAGTAGAATTTTAAGAATAAGCTGTGAATAAAGGTGTGGGTGGGGTGTAGTGAACCCGGGGGCCGCTGCACCACCCCAAGGCTACTAACAGGGTGGGTTACCACTGGGGGCGCTCCAAGCCCTAGAAGGAGGTGTTATCACGGAGGCCTGAAGGGCCAGATCTGGAGAGAAGGAGCCTATGGAGAGGGAGTCTGAAGGACTTGTGACCTTCAGTTGAGGGACACAGTAGCCCCTGGTGACTCAACAGGACAGCTGGGGGAAAAAAATACCCAGACCGTCTCTGCTTCCTTCTTCCCAACTCCTGACAATGTCTCTTACTGGTCAAACCCAATCAGAAGTCAGCGGGCAGGAGAGCCCTTTCCTGTTGTCCACACAGGCCACTGAGCAGAGTAAAGAGGCTGGAGGAGGCAGGAGACCAGGGCTTGCATCCCCCTACTCCGTGACTGCAAGCTTCTGGGATGTGTAATTGTAAGGAACAGAAATGCCCTCTCCCTCTCCTTTCCTCAGTAGTAGGAAGGACTATGCATATGATGGCAGGAGCTCAAGCAGCCCTTTTAGACCACAAAGTGGAAATCACATGTCGAGGGTGCTGAGCAAGATAGCAAGAATCTGAATCCCGCCCGGACAAGGTAGAACCACTGTGGCCATAGGACACTAATCCCTGGACTGTTCCGTGAGAGAGGATTACACTTTTATTTTGTTCAAGCCAAGTTATTTTGGCTTTTATTACAGCAGCTGAACTGACATCCTGAGCAGTACAAGATTTAAATCAGGGATTCGCTCAGATTTTGGAACTATTTTAAGCTGAGCTTTTGAAAACACTTAGAAGTGACTGGAAAGTTACAGACTCTGCTCAAAAATAACATTAAGGAATCTGCTCTCCAGGGAAATGCAAAATAATACAGTAGGGGGCAGTGTTTGGTGAAGAAAAGACAAGAAAAGGCATCTAAAAGTCCTTGGGAACTGACAGTGAGTCCAGCTCCCTAATCAGGGTCCCAACCAGTCCAAGCTCACAGGAAAGACCTGCCTCCCGCCAGCGACCAACCAAATCCTGAGATGACATCAGCTTGCACCAATGTATTGCGACCGTCCCGGAACCAATCGTGCCGGCCCTTGTACCTCGGCTGCTCTGATTGGCTGGCGCTAGGTCACGTGCTCTGTGGGTGGGGCGTAGCAGGAACCTTCTGCACCCGGAGCCCTTGCACCCTGGGAACGCAGGGAGCGTGGCCCCGAAGGGACTGCAGTGGGTGCAGGAGGGCCCCATTTAGCAAACCCCCTTTATACTCACCGGCAGAAAAGAAGGACAATCTAGAAAATAACCTGAAGTGTCATGGTGGCGGGAATGGTTGCTGTGGGATTTCCCAGCGGCCACTCTTCAAAATTTCTTTTTGGAAATGAGGGTCCTGAGCCGGCCCTGCCAGAGACCCACGGGGCGTCCTGTGTTTCCGTAATTTTGTGAAATGCAACAAAGGAGTTCAAGCGAAATACAGGGGCGATTGTGTACCCAAGGGGAGGTGTGAGGCTTGCGGATGCCACGGGTGGGCTGAGGCCCAGTGAAGAAGTCACCGGCTTCGGCTCCAAATGCGGTTCTTCCGGGAGTGCTCTTTCGCTGAAAAACACCATGTCCCCCGCCCTGTTCTTTGGGGAGACTTAAGGCAAGACTGCGTTCGGATCTAATCCATATCTTAGTTTGGAAACCCCCCGAAGCCGAGCTTGTATCTTAGTTGTGGGTTCCCCGGAAGCAAACCCTGAGACAAAGATTCAAGGACAAATCATTTATTTGGAAGGTGAAAGACACACCAATAGGGAAGAGGAAAGTGAGCCGGGGAAGGGAGGGCAACCGAAAGCGAGCGAGTTATCAACCAAAGCTTAATCCTGCCAGTGTAGAACACACGCCTAGGGGTCATGGTGCCTGAGGGAGCAGGGAACGGGGGTATCTGGGCCCACCTCCTTCCATGCCTTGGTTGATGGCTGGATGCTGGGGGGCGGGTGGGGGTGGGGGGAGCATAAATTCTCCAGCACTTCTAGTCGGCTTGACTCCAACAACAGGGGTGGGGGGCGGCCGGGGGGTGGGGGGCACCCCTCAGCAGGCTTAGGCGTGTTTTTATCATTCCCATTTTACAGACGAGAAAACGGGGTCACACACAGGTGACGGAACGTGCTCTTGGCGGCATGGCGGTTAAGGGGCAGCGCTGGAACTCCAGCTTCCGGTGTACCTGGGGCCCATCCAGACCCCAAGCGAAGTTCATCTCTTTCAATGAGACCCTTCGGTGCTGAGAGCACTAACGAATGAGTCAATCAATGACCCTTGCAATCTCAAAACTGCAGCTTTCACGTTCTGGCTCATGGGGACTTTCGACAGCGGTCTCAGTGTTCGCACCGGAACAAACAACTAAAAGAAGATGGCCACGTGACCGACGCAAGGCCAATGTCTGCATGTTTACGTAAGGCCACATAAATCCTGTACTAGTGGTGTTTGTGAGCAGAACCTTAAAGGGAAAGGCAACATAATGTCCCTGACTCTGCCGCGTGGCCCGAGGAAGTCCCTGCATTGCCCTGAGTACCAGCTCAGACGGTAATAAGAACTGCCTCGCGGGGTCGTTGGGAGAATTCCGTGAGCTTCTATGTGTCAGATGCTCAGTACAGCCATGTGGTAGCTTCCTGTGGCTGCTCCAGCAAATTCACACAGATTTAGTGGCTTAAGCAACACAGAATTCTTATCTTCTCGTTCTGGATGTCGGAAGTCCAAACAGTGATTCCTCTGGAGCTCAAGTCTAGGTGTTGGCAGAACTGCGTTCCTTCTAGAGGCTCTCGGGGTGAATCCACCCCCTTGCCTTTTCCAGCCACCGCAGACCAGCTGAATCTCTCGGCTCATGGCACACCTTCCATGGTGTCTTCTGATCTAATACTAGTGAATATTAAAACAGAAAAATCTTAATTACATATGCATTTATTTTATATTTCCATATACTTATATATTGTTCTGGCTGTCAATTGATGCATGACAGCCCACCCCAAGACTCGGTGGCTTAAAAACAACAATTAATGGTCACTTGCAGTTCTGTGGGGCCACGGGGCTCAGCTGAGAGGTTCTCCCGTGGGGTCTCTCCTCCGGCTGGGGTTGATGCTACCTTGACTTGGACTGGACACCCAGAGTGGGGGCTCAGTGCTCTCTGACTGGAGTAGCCTGGACTTCATCCATGGTGGCTCAGGGGTACGTGAGACATGAAGTCCGGAAATGGCCCAGCGTCTGTTTTATTGGTCAAAACAGACACAAGGTCAAGGCCGGTCCAGATTCAAGGGGTCGGAAGACTAGACCCCATGTCTCAAGGGAAGAACTTGATGACAGCCATTTTTGAAGTCAAGTTAATGTATATCTTGCTTCTTCCTCTACCTCCCCCTCCCCCATACCATCCCAGGAGGTTACACACTGTCCCCCTCCCCCCTTTCTTTCTGGGTCTCTCCCTCTTCTTCTTTGAGGGGAATACCACTGAGGAAGTGTGTCGCACTTTTGTGGGTTTCCAGATAAGACGTGAAACTTGTCACCTCCAGCAGCATCAAGAGTTAAAGAGTCTTTGAGAAATGGAGGTGGGCTTTTTGCTTTGTTTTGCTCATTTAACATCCCTTCCCACTTCCTGTCCCAAGATCCCAATCTTCCTGTGGGGGGACTACTGGTCAACCACGGGTGGGGGGAGGGGCTTGCTCTCTATTAGCCTATGAATGGGCAAGTGACCTGGGCCACCAAAAACAAAACAAAACCCAGAAGACAAAAGAACCCCTCTGAAATTTTAATCTCAAATGGAGTGACCAAAAGAATGTGGAAAAAGGTTTGCAATGGACACTGTAGGTAACTCCCCACCAGGGATTATACCCCAGGTGCAGGGAGGGCCTGATTAGTCTATCTAGAGGTTTCCCAACCTCTGCACCATTGACATTTGGAACGGATCAATTTCCTTAGTGAAGGGTTGTTCCAGGCCTTGTAGGGTATCTATCTGCATCCCTGGCTTCCACCCATGAGAGGCCCCTAACGCTACCCAAACATGTCTCCCCACAGTGCCAAATGTCCTCTGGGGGCCGAGAATCACCCTGTGTGTCTCTGGCTGATGACTGGCTCAGGGTGAACAGGCTCAAACCCGTTGGGCCCCGGAGACACCTGGCGGGAGTTCCTGGCTGCACTGCTTCCTTACGCTTAGGGGAGAGCCAGGGGATGCCATGTTCTCTCTTTCTTCCCTCACTGGATGTTACAGCCTCATTACTGCTGGCAGCCCCTTTGCCCACGCAGAGGGCAAGAGCTTTCAAAGGAAGTTAATATGTGGATGGCGGAGGGAAGAAAGAAAGAGCACATGGGTTCTCAAGTACATTCTTGAACCTCTGAGTCGACCAGGCCTGGGATTGTCCTGCCTACCAACTTCCTTTCTGCTCCAGCCAGACTGAGGTGAGTTTTCTATTACTTGCAGCCAAAACATCCTAAAGTGACACATCCTCAGAGGAGAGAACACTAGGGAGTTTAGGCATCCAAGACACCCTCTCACCCCCGGGGCATCCTGTTTCCAATCCTTTCCAAACTTGCTTCGGGAGCTTTCCCTCCAGAAAGTTCCTTCTCTCTATTTCTTTCTTTCTTTTTTTTTTTAATGTTATTTATTCATTTCTTTTTGAGAGACAGAGACAGCACGAGCAGGGGAGGGTCAGAGAGAGGAGACACAGAATCTGAAGCAGGCTCCAGGTTCTAAGCTGTCAGCACAGAGGCTGACACGGGGCTCGAACTCACAAACTGTGAGATCATGACCTAAGCCGAAACCAAACGCTCAACCGACTGAGCCACCCAGGTGCCCCTTTCTCTTTCTATTTCTACAAAGTGTCTTGTGTCCTCCTAGCAAGTTCCTCTTCTGTTTCTGTTGGCCAGAGCCAATTTTGTGATTCGTAGTGGGAGAATTCTGACTTCAGTTGATGAATTCCAGCCCCAGCCGCCCCCTCCCTCCATTCCTGGCCACCATACCACCGCCATGGAATCACCTTGGGACCTGTTTGCTAAGTGTGACTGACTCCCCTCGTAATTCACACATTTCCTGGGACCTACAAGAAAGACTGAGCCTCGTATGATCAGGTTGATGGGCAAATCAACACAGAAAACAGTCTGGTAAGTTCTAAAGACCCACCGCACAGCAGGGGTCATGCTGAAGGCAGCCCAGTGCATCCTGAAGACAACCAGGTCCAGCAGGGGCTGAGAACTGGGTTACGGGGCCAAGAGAAGGGCGTGATCGCAGGGTCAGAGAGCCCTTGGCTCCCCCGCCAGCCCCGTCTGCGGAAGGAGTTGCTTCGCCCTCCGAGTCAGCTGCTTCATCTGTCAAAGGAGCGTTACTGTATCAGCTTGTCAAGGTTGACGTGCGTGTCCACACGTCAGACCGGTTTCGTGATGTGTCCCAACTCGTTGAGATGTAACCATGAAATCGTTTTCTTTCTATAATAACCACCACCAAATACTCTTTGTTGAGGCCTCCCTTCCCCCTCGGGGTTATAGTACCGATCATGGAGGAGTGTTAGCAGTAGAGACCCGAGCAGAGACAGCAGCAGGCTCTCACAGTGTGCCCCCAGCCGCCGGGCTCTGCCCTAAACCCCCAGGGTAGGTGAGCTCCACGGATCCTCAAAATGACCCACATTATTCCCGTTTTATAGAAACAGAGAAACAAGAAGTGAGGTAATTTGCCCCAAATCAGGCAGCTCTGTTGGGGCGGGTTTCCTAAACCTACCCTTCTGCAATTCCATACTTGTCAGGCTCTTATGGTTCAATTCCGCCGTTAAAACTCAACATGCCTCAAGGCACCTGCGCGTCTTCATTGGTTGGGCGTCTGACTCTTGATTTTGACTCAGGTCACGATCTCACAGTTCACGAGTTCAAGGCTGCGTTGGGCTCTGTACTGATAGTGCGGAGCCTGCTTGGTTGGGACTCTCTCCTCTCTCTGTCCCTCCCCTGCTTGCGGTCACTCCCTCTCTCTCAAAAGAAATAAATTAAAACAAAAAATCAGAATGCCTCCAATTAAACGACTAGTGTCCACAAGTGAGCTGCAACTGCCCCCAACTCAGATGGGTCTCATGGTCGTGACGTTGAGCAAAAGAAGGCAGAAATGAAAGTGTGCCCGCCGCGTGACTCCATTTACGTGAAGTTCAGAAACAGGCAAGAAGGATCCACGGTGTTAGATGTCGGGATAACAGTAGTCCTTGGGCAGGGGAAGGGCCGGGCAGGGGTCCAGGGTGGCTTTCTAGGGGGTCTGGTGGAGCTCTGTAGCTTAATCTGACGTCGGCTCTCTGCATATGTTCAGCTTGTAGACATTGGTTCAGCTGTGGGCTTACCATGTGTTTATTTCTCCCGCGGATGTGTTCTATTTTAACAAGAAGTACTTGAAATAATTTCAGTCTCGGATTCAATTCAGGGCTCTTGTACGCCCTCCCTCCCTTCCGTCTCCATCATCAGTCCAAGCTAGGCTCACATCTCTGGGGACTTGGAACTGAGGGCCAGGTAGGAAGGGCATGGGATGTCATTTCACGGAAAGCCCTGAAGAAAGGCGGCCGTCCCCAACGGCTGGATGACCTCTGAACTTAGCTGAGTGATTCAGAGGGCTCCTAGCTTCACTTCGCCGGGTATGGAAGAGCCTGGCACAAAGTGGCTATCATTGGGGCCCCTAGATGGAAACCCAGTATTTTTGACATCTTGAGGTTTGGGGAGTCCTAGTTGGTCAAAAAGAAGTCACTTCTATTTGAGGCCTTTCTGTTAGACAAAAGGAAAAGCCAAAGTATGCCCTTTCGGGCTGAGTTCTTCCGAAACCCAACCCCGGGGCAAGGATTTGAACGCAGGTAACTTAGTTAAGAGGCGATGTCAGGGGGCACCGGTTCAGGAGTGGGGAAGCGAGAGGGGGGAGGGAAGGGACATTCAGGAGCAGATTCGCCTCTGTGGACAAGCGGGGCCTCTCCCGTGGGGACCGCTGGGAGGATCTGCAGGGCTCGCCTCTGAGGGGCTCCCGCTGGAGGACAGGGAGCTCGGTACTTATGCACCAGCTCCCACTTGTCACTGGCTGGGGGCTGCCTCTGAAGGCACGAACTCCCCGGCCAGACCCTAAGGTGAGCTGAGCCCACTCCTACGGCCAGAGGTGGCTGTCAGCGCCGTGCGCTGAGGACACGCAGGCAGCCCGTCAGCGTGACAGGTGAACACCTATGCCGACCCTTCTGCGCAGAAAATAAACTCCGACCCGCTCAGGCATCGGTCAGGTGGAGTGTTCCTCGCAGCGGAAAGCATCTCACACGGGTATGTGAAGAGCAGGGGGGAGCTGGAGAGGAGACTGCAGCAACAGTTTAGAGCAGGAAGAGGCAGTGACAGCCAGAGTTCGAGAACATTCTGTTTCTAGAAAACACCATGGAGCAAGCTGACTTGATATCCAGCTGCCTCATAAGATGGGAAGTAGGCCACACTGATTGGTTCTTTTTTGAAAAGCATTTTTTAAAATTCTTTTTAAATTTTTTATGTGTATTTTTTTGAGAGAGATAGAGACAGAGTATCAGTAGGGGAGGGACAGAGAGAGACAGAGACAAGTCTAAGCAGGCTCCAGGTTCTGAGCTGTCAGCACAGAGCCCGATGTGGGGCTTGAATCCATGAACTGTGAGATCGTGACCCGAGCCGAAGTCAGACACTTAACCGACTGAGCCACCCAGGCGCCCCCACACGGATTGGTTCTTAAAGGGAGGAATGACCCCCTCTCAAGGCTGAAGAACTTGGAAGCAGTTAGTTTGATAGAGAAGGAGAGAAAGAGTCAGAAACCTGGAGAGAGACAGAGAGACGGTGGAAGAGAGGAGAGGGGCTGAGGTGGGGGGACATGGAGGCAGAGAGGAAGAGGCGGAGAACTGAAGCCACGTGAAAACACACGCACTAACACGTTAACCGTGAGCCTCATGAGCAGTGAGACAAAGAAGTAAGTGTTCTCGCCTCACATGCGCCTTCCAAGATTTCTTCATTAAATGTGTATTACTTTTGTGATTAGAGAAAGAATTGAGGAAATGAAAAAAAAAAAAGATTGGAGAAAAATAAAAGATGCCCCCCCTCCAATGCTGGAACTTACGACTCTGAGCAGAGAGAGAATGCCCGCTCTGGGTTGCTTCTGTCTTTACTTCCATGTTTCTGGAAGTGACTTAACTCCTCCCCCTCCTCTTTTTCCCTTTTTTTTGAGAAGACCTGGGTCAGAGCCAACTCAGGGCTGAGCCAGAGCTGAGGCTGACCGTGGGTGGGTTAAAGGAATTTTAAGGAGAGGATTAGAAGCTGTTTGCAAGGAGAGTTGGATTAACTTTTTCTTCCCGGCTCTATTTCTGCAAGAACTGGCTTGTCCCGGAGCAGCGTAGGAGGACAGCAGGGAGGGGCCTGGAAGCAGCTCTGCTTAGGGAGGTGATAACCTTGGCTTTGGCTGACTCATTCTTTCATGTATTCATTCAACAAGCATTCGGGCAGCACCTCCTCTCGCACAGGTCCTGAGCCACCCTGGAGATGTGCCAGGATGAATACCATGCCTGTGAGGGGCTCCTAGTCACCTGGGAGAGACCCTGGGGGCCTGATAGGACCAACACTAGAGGATCGATCCGTCCCCAAATAGACGTTTGCACAAAGGCTGAGGTTCTGCTTTTACTCCACCCAGATGCACAGCTCGCTCCTGAAATGAAGAAGTAATGAATGGCGGGGAGGTTCTTATTTAGGACAGTGGTGACAAGTTGACACAGGTGGTTTCCAAGGGATTTTGACTTCCAAAGAAACTAGCGCTCTGGAGAAGGAACGTGGCTAACCTTGAGACCCATAGGGCTGGAGGGAGGTGGAGACAGGAGACAAAGTCAGTGGATCAGTTTGCGTGTTGGGGCTGCAAGTAACAAAAAAGTCAACTGCAAGCGCCTTTAACAACAAAAACACTTGTGATCTTTACAAAGGAGCCTAGAGGTAGGAGGCTCTAGGGACAGTTCAGTAACCCAACGGGGTTGCCAAGGATCCAGGTGCTGTCTCTAGGCTCCTCCAGCCTTAGCCTAGCAAACAAGAGGCACACTCGCTCTCCTGCGTCTCTTACAGGAGGGAGAAACCTTTCCCGGAAGCTCCTGGGCCAACTTTGCCTCCCATCCCTTTGGCGGAAATAGAATCCGATGCTCTGACTGCACAGGTGGTTTGTGAAAGGAACATCTTACTTTTTCAGCCTCTCTTATAACAGGTGGGCTCTGTCAATCCAGAAGAAGGGGAATGGGAATGACGGGTAGAGGGGCACCCAAAAGTATCTGCCGCAGCCCTGGTGGGGCCAGCTTCAGAGCATTGACATTGGTGGGCACTGCCGATTACTCCAGCTATACCCCGAACGTCCAGCTTCCCCTTTAATGTCTAACTAGCAATAGGACCCCGTGACTCTAAGAAGACCACACTTTGATCAGGGTCTTTCTGCGGGATATCCCTCGTTATCTCCAGCAGGATGTCCCGCAGACCATCCTCAGTGCCGCCTGGCAACCATACGGAGCCCCTCTCAGGACTTCTGCTGCCCACATCTGCCATTTTTTAGCTAACCGAACCAGGATGCTGCTCCTGTCCCAACACCATCTCGACCTGGTGGCAGGTCCCAGCTCTCTTCCTTAACAGACCCCGAGGTCATGGCTGGGTTAATTAGAATATGGGTTCAATTACTCTAACTGAGACCACCACTAACAGCGGCTTAAACAAAGCAGTTCATGTCTAACAGTCAGAACGCTGAGGGACGCCTGGGTGGCTCAGTTGGTTAAGCATCCGAATGACTTCTGGTCGGGTTATGATTTCGTGGTTCATGAGATCGAGCCACACGGCAGGCTCTGTGCTGAGAGCTCAGAGCCTAGACCCTGCTTTGGATTCTGTCTCCCTCTCTCTCTGCCCCTCTCCCACTCACCTCTCTCTCTCAAAAATAAACATAAAAAAAAATTTTTTTTTAAAGAATGATGCCCGTAAGCAACCAGGATGATCAGACCCATGCATGTCAGCTGAATATCAGCCCTTTTTTATGTCTCTCTCATGTAATAATCCGTGTGTGATCAGTGTGGGGGTGACAGGGCAGCTCCACGGGGTCAGGGTCCAGGCTCCTATCTTGTTCTCTTTCCCTTGCACTGTTGCCCTGGAATGCCCACTATGTCTGCATTTCAGGCACCAGGATGGAGGGAAAATGTGGAAGGACTTCCCCTGCCACCCACCCCAGCACCTCCTGAGTATCATTTAGAAGTGGGTCACAACAGGTGCCCCTGGGGGGCTCAGTCGGTTAAGCATCTGACTTCCATCCAGGTCATGATCTCACGGTTTGTGGATTTAAGCCCCATGTCGGGCTCTGTGCTGACAGCTCAGAGCCCGGAGCCTGCTTTGGATTCTGTGTCTCCCTCGCTCTCTGACCCTCCCCTCCTCACTCTCTGTCTCTCTCTCTCTCAAAAATAAATAAACATTTTTTAAAATTCTTAAAAAAAATCATTTCCACCCATGTCCCATTGACCAGCATGTAGTCACCTGGGACATCTAGCTGCAAGGGAAGCTGGGAAATGTAGTCTTTGCTGGGCAGCCATTTGCCCCACTACCATCCTATTTCTATAAAAGAAGAGGAGATATGATATTGGTGACAACTAATGTCTGACCCAAAAGCTAAAATGAGCTCATAGCAGGGAACAAAATTTTACTGAAGCCTTGGAGATATCAGGTGGGGCTGCAATGCAGAAAAGGAACCCACAAAATGAAATTGTAAACAAAGAGTTCCTGCAGCCTCAGAGTTTGTAAGCGCATTTTCCCTGGTCTGGGTCCCTCTGTGTTCGGTCACCCCAAGTGTGGGTCCAGCACAAGGGGAAGAAAAGTTGGAGCCATCTCTTCCCTCTCTGCATAGTCGGGTCTCATATGGAAGGTTAGTCCATCTTCAATTACAAAAACTACTAGAGCAAAAACCTGATCAAAAAGACACACATCTCTCCCAAGGATCCCCAGAATATTTCTATCTTAACGTAAGCTTAGAACTTAATTCCTTTTCTCTAAAAGGCTGCTGTCTTTAGACCCACTCAACTCATTATGCCAGTGCTGCTGTGTGACAGAGGACAGGTTACATAACCACTCTGTTTCCTCATTTTGAAATGAGGTTAATGACAGTCCCTCTCACAGGGTTGGTGGGGAGATCTAGAGAGATGATGGAGGTAAAGTACTAGCTTAGCATAGAGCCTGGCCCATAGTTAACGCCCAAGACACGTAGCTACACTCATTTCTGTTACTAAACAATAGTATGCAACCCAATATGGGGATCTGTATCTGAACAATGGCACTGTTTTAGGACTTCCCCCACGTGCAGGGGCTCCTCCCAGACACAGAAGGAAGACCATTTCCATTTTCAGACAGAAACTGCTTCTAACTCACTTTAAGAATTTGAAAATCTAGACCTCGCTTCCAGGACTCGCTTCATAATTCAGGGGCCCAGTGCAAAGTGAATACACAGGGTCCCTTGTCCAAAAAGTATTAGGAAGTTCAAAATCTTCATAAGGATGTACATGGACTGCACGCACACCCATGAAGCTGGTCCTGCGCACCTCCACCGGCGGGACAAAAATTAGAGACGGAAGACAGCAGCTTACCATGCTGTGAAAACATCTAGAAGCCTGTGGCGGCCCGCTTTTTCCAGCCAGCACACAGCCATCATAGCAGCAACCTTGATCATGAAGTCCTCGCTGCGAACTGCAGACCAGGCTGGCCCCGTTTCGTGTGACCGTTACGTCCCTGCCTTTACGGCAGAGGTGGAAAACCAAGGATCACAGAGGCAACGGAACTTGTCCAAGGGCACACAGGCCGGATCCCAGCAGACCCCCTGCCCAGAACCTCTATGTGCGTCCCCCTCCCCAACCCTCTAAAATTTTTTTTGATGTTTTTTTATTTATTTTTGAGAGACAGAGAGAGACAGTGTGAGCAGGGGAGGGTCAGAGAGAGGAAGACACAGAATCTGAAGCAGGCTCCAAGCTGTCAGCACAGAGCCCGACATGGGGCTCGAACCCACCATCTGTGAGATCATGACCTGAGCCGAAGCCAGATGCGTAACCGACTGAGCCACCCAGGCGCCCCTCCCTAACCCTCTAAACTGGAGGGTAGGGGAAGTTGCGGGAGTCTGGAAACCCTCTCGGTCTTCTTTGCTGAAAGCACGGGGCCTGGCCTGTTTCCGTCCTTGGGTCTAACTTCCCTCCTGGAACCTCCCCCCTTGCCTCTGACCCTCCTTTCTCAGAACGCATGTGATTCCCCTGGTGGCCCCTGAGTGCCTTTTCCTCCCCCTTCTGGGCAGTGGCCTTTTGCAGGACAGGCAGCTCCAGATCAGATTTATGTATTTATTTTTGTTTTTATTTGTAATGGCTTGGAGTAGAGTCTAAAATATTTTGCGGTTGAAGGGGGGGGAGGTCTTCCTAAGGGTGGGGAAGGGCCCAGTAAGGATGTGAGTGAGGCGCTCCTGGAGTGCAGACCTCACTCCGAATTCTGAAACAGTGCAGAACTTCTATCTATTGACAGAATTTCCGAACTGGGAGCGGCATCTAGAGGATGACCCTGGGTTCAAATCCTGGCTCTACCCTTTCTTAGCTGTGTAACCACGAGCAAATTGCGTGACCTGTGCTTCCGTTCAAATGGGGGAAAATAATAATATACAGGCTCTGTTGTGTTGCTGTGACAATTATATCACTATTACTATCATCTCTTCATCGTCATTATTTGTTGAGAGCTCGTGTGAGTTCTCGGAGAGACTGCATGGCATCGGGCCTGACAGCACAGGGCCACAACCCGTCTGCCTGTATTTAAATCCCACTTCACTACTTATAGCTGTGCCATCTCGGGTAAGAAGTTGACTTCTCTGGGCCTCCGTTTCTTCAGTTGCCATTATTTCCCTCGGACAGAGAGGTTGGTGTAGAGATGACATGTGAGACCCGGTTGACCCAGGAGATTTGAGGCCAGACTCATGCTGAGATCACCAGGGAAAAGAACTGCTCTTTCTGTTGGAGTCGCCGGGCTGGCAGGCAGGGAGCCTGGAGCTGCTGTTGGGCCCCCTTGATGACCTTGGGGGAAGAGTCTGAATGTGAAAGTAACACAGGGAGAAGCAGATAAGAGACTGGAGAGAGCAGGGACAGTATGGTTTGAGCTCCTGGATGGGGCCGTGCCTGAAGCAAGCCACCTTTGGACTTCCCAGTTTCTTGAGCCAATAATTCCCCCTTTTGTGAAAGCCCCTTTCAGTTAGGTTTTTCTCCCTGGAAAACATCCAGACTGACATGGGGTGGGGAGTCGGGGCAGTGACTTGCCCAAGGCCTGAAAGCAAGTAAGTAGCAGATACAGGATTTAAAAGTTTCTCATCCGCTGTGCCCGAGCCAGAGTTCTGTATTGGGGTCTACACTGATTTTCCCTCTTTGTGCTCCCCGAGCAGCCATTTTCTCATTGGTAAAATGGGATAACGCCAGGCTTGCAGGGTTGCTGGGGTATATAAAATGAGAGCTGGTGGCACAGTTGCATAGTGCTGTCTGTGGCCATAGACAGACGCCGCGCAGCCAGTCCCCAGCGCACGCACCTTGGCTTTGCTCCCAGGTAGCTAGTCAGTCTCAGGGATGTGTTTAGCCCTACATCCAGTCAAGGTGCCCGACTGTGTTAGGTGCACAGTTGTCTGCATGATTTTCAGATAGTAAGGCCACTTCATTTCCTGGTCATGTGTCCTCATTGGTGGACAGAGAGACCCGGATGACCCCGAGGACCCTTGAGCTCTGAGTCTGTAAGGTAGAGAGAAGCCCTATCTTCTTGTTCTGGAACCTTCCAAGGATTCGCGTCCTCGTGTGGAAATCACCTGTTGCTCAAGGAAGATAGCACTGAACCAAATCAACTTAGTCTCTTTATGGCGTTTACATTTAGTGGTGGAGATGGATGTTATCACACAAAACAAATATAGAACATGTTAACAGAGGAAGAAAATATGTCCTCAAATGCCTAGGAAGTGCTAAGAGGGACAAGGGATAGAGTGACGAGACATCATTTCTTAGAAGGCATCGGAAAAAGGGCCTCTCTGAAGAAGTGACATTTCATCAGAGAACAATTTGGTCTCACTCTGGATCCCAAGCTTTTAACCCTGGGCTATCTCCCAGAAAAATTACGAGGACAGATTTTATCGGGAAATTGCTGAAACTGCTAAGTTAGGAGCAAATGATCCTCTGGAGGCTTGGTAAACAACCATCCTTCTTCACTGACAACTCTTTAGGATTTTTTTAAAAAGTTGATTGCGTCATTGATTTCCTTCATAAGCTAACTCCGCGAAGGAAAGGCCCAGAACTTGTGTGAGCCCGTTCCTGAGGTATGTCTGCCGGGAAAAGGCTTCAGCTGTCATGACACATGGCCCTTTGTTTGTTTTCTAAACAGTCACCACCAAAAGATTCCCAGACATCACCATCAAGTCTCTGAGGGACACCAGGACGTGGGTGGTTCTCGGCCAGGCCCCCGCAGGAGCTGGAAGAGCTTTGTAGATGAGACACGAGCCTCAGAGGGCCACAGATGACCTTGGGTCCCTCCTCCCGACCAAATATCAAGTGCTTGGGACACGGACAAGAAATCAAGGTTCCTGCCCTCGTGGAACATGATAGCGGGGGGCAGGAGAGGGAAGCAAGCCAACAAATAACCAGGAAACTTTAGCTTTTTTAAAAAATGTTTATTTATTATTGAGAACCAGAGTGAGACAGAGCATGAGCATGGGAGGGGCAGAGAGAGGGGGAGACACAGAATCTGAAGCAGGCTCCAGGCTCCCAACGCGGAACTCGAACTCACAAACCGTGAGATTATGACCTGAGCCGAAGTCGGATGCTTAACTGACTGAGCCCCCCAGGCGCCCCTAAACAGGAGAACTTTAGAGAAGAATGCTGTGGCGCATGTGTCAGGGGTGGTCAGAAAAGACCTGTCTACAGAGGTGACATCTGACCTGAGACCTGAAGGGCGAGAAGATCTGTAAGAAGAGAGGTCCAGGCAGAAGTTATAGCTGGTGCAAAGGTCCTGAGGTGGAAACTAGTTTGATATATTAAGGACTGGACTGGAGTAGGAGAGGGGAGAGTTTGGGGAGGTGGGCAGGAACCAGATCACATGCATCTTATGGGCCAGGCTTAGGGTTTATTTGGGTTTCGTTCTAAGAAGGATGAGAAACTACTGGAGGGTTTTTACCTAGAAGAGCTTTATGATCCAAATATTAAAAGCGCTATCTGGCTGCTTCTCTGGGAATGAATGGATACAATGGGAATCGCAGATACCTGATACTAGGGCTCTCATTCAAGATCAATATTTGCGACAAAGTTTCAACCTCTGCCACTGCAGTATGTTGAGTGGGGCCTCCAAAAACATATGTCCACGTCTTAACCCCCAGAATCTGTAACCTGATCTTTTTCAGAAAAGGAGGCTTTGCAGATGTAACTAATTTAAGGATCTTAAAATGTGATTGTTTCAGATTATCTGGGACTGCCAGATCATCCTGGATCAGGGTAGATCCTAAATCCAATGACGGGTATCCTTACAAGAGGGAGGCAGAGGGAGATTAGACAGAAGAGGAGAAGATACAGAGAAGAAAGCCGTGTGCGGGGGCGCCTGGGTGGCTCAGACGGCTGAGCATCCAACCACGGCTCAGGTCATGATCTCACGGTTTGTGCTGACCGCTCGGAGCCTCGAGCCTGCTTCTGATTCTGTGTCTCCCATTCTTGCTCTGCCCCTCCCCAACTTGTGTGCGCACACACACTCTCTCTCTTTCTCTCTATCTCAAAAATAAATAAACATAAAAAAAAAGAAAAAGAAAACCATGTACAGATGAAGCCAGAGACTGGAGTGCTGCACCACAAACCATGGAATGATCGAAGCCACCAGGAGTGCAGGAGGCAAGGAAGGATTCTCCCCTAGAGCTTTCAGAAAGAGCACCGCCTTGCAGTGCCCTGATTTCAGACTGTTGGCAGCCACAGCTGTTTGAACATAAATTTCTATTGTGTTAAGCCACCACATTTGTGATAATTTGTTACGGCAGCTCTAGGAAATTAATACAACCACTAAACAGCTCAAACTTGAACCCTGCATTAGCTTCCTGCAGCACCCCCCAGCCCGCCACAAGGAACCCGTGCAGAGCTTTGCATCCACTTCCAGGCAGTTCCAGTAACTGGGTGGCACTTCCTGCAGGCACAAGGGCCACCTGGGCTCCGGATTGGTATTTGACGTATTTACTTAGCTCAGCTCAGGAGGATAAGAATGAACCAGCCCTGTTCTCTGTGCGTCCAAGAAGCTCTCAGTTCTTTGAGTTCCAGACAAACTAGCACTCAAATAAATAAGGGCAGGAAGAATGCAGGAGCCTGGAGAGTCACCTAAATGGCTAAGATTTAAATAAGGCAGCTTCCAAGTGTATGGGTTTCCAACCTTTTCACCAGAATGGGCATCTTCTATTAATTTTCCTCCATGGACTACTCAGTTTCTCAAGACACTGGCTATCAAATCAATTGCATTTATTCAATAATCACTCGTTTACGTCCTCCATTTGTTATCATTTGAAAGTATATAACGTGGGCTCTTTGTTGATGCCCTCACTGTATTAAAAGTAGTATATATAGCAATATGTGTATTATATATGGTCATTCAGTCTTCACACCACCCCTATTATCCTCATCTTATAAAGGAGAGAACAGCAGAGAGGTTAGACAATTTGCTCAAAGTTGCACAGCTAGGATTTAGTAAAGCTGGAATTTGGACCTGGGCAGCCTGGCTCCAAAGCAAATACTCCCCTGGAGACTTGGGGACAATCTTGGCTTCCATGCCAACATGCAACGCTGCTAAGGACAAGTGGTTTTGCCTCAGTGCCCCTCAGTTTCCTCATCTCTAAAATGGGGATAACAGGGGCGCCTGTGTGGCTCCAGTTGGTTAAGCATCTGACTTCGTCTCAGGTCACCATCTTGCGGTTCCGGAGTTTGAGCCCCACGTCAGGCTCTGCGCTGACAGCTCAGAGCCTGGAGCCTGCTTCAGATTCTGGGTCTCCCGCTCTCTCTGCCCCTCCCCTGCTCACACTCTTTCTTTCTCTCTCAAAAATAAGTAAACATTAAAGTAAATAAAATGGGAATAATAACAGTGCCTACATTGTAAGGTTGTTGGAGAGATTAAATGTGTACTTGGAATGCCACACACAGTGCCCACCACAAAGCAGTCAAGGAATGAGCTAAAATCAACCAGTGGTATCAAGCAGCTTCCCTGGGCAGGCTTGAGATGGGAACAATGAACAAAGGATGATTTGGCTCTTCAGGTTCTCTGACCCGAGGGAGTTCACAATCTTCATATAATGTGCCAGACCCAGAAATAGGAGGGCTTAAAGTGGAAACCACAGGAGGGCAACCTGATCAGTCTTTCTCATGTGTGCTTCAAGGACCGCAGGTCCAGTAGCTGGAGTTGCTGGTGAAAAATACAGATTTCTGGTATCTGAATCCTTTTAAGGTGGTTCCAGAAATCTGCATTATTCAACACATGAATGCACTATGGAATTCGTGCTTCGCGGAGTCCAGTTTGAGCAGGAGTTCCTTGGTACTTTGAGAAATATTGAAAATCATTCCAAGACCCAATCCATTCATTTCTGTAGCGCCCAGGATAGGAGACTTAAAACATAAGTTTTAGACAAGGCTGGTACCCTCCGAAAAATGGGCGGACATCTGGCTTTCAGGCGGAAGACTTGCAGCCCTCGGCCCATACTCCTACTTGCAGCACTAAGGCCAGTGGCCATGACTAGTTCAAGGTCACTCTGACTCAACTCGCCGCTTGAGGCTGAACCAAGATCCACTGGGACCTTGCAAACCCACGCTCCGTGGGCGGGACTCCCGGGGTCGCCTAGGCAACAGCCGCACGCCACGCCCAAACCCCCGAGCCCTAGGTCGGAGGGAGGGGGGCGGGGGAGGGAGGAGGGAGCGCACACCGCTGGATATCTCGCGGCGCTGAGGCCACTTCCCCACCACCTCCCCCCCAACTCCGCCCCGCGGAAGTGCTTGCCGAGATTTTCGAGTGCTGATTGGTTCTCTTAGGAGAGGGGCGGGGCCTGCGGCAGCGCTGTGCGTACTTCCGGCTGCCGGGTTGACATGAAGAAGCAGCGGCGGCTAGGACGGCAATAGCGGCGGGAGTCGAGGCTTGCTGCGGGGCTCCGAGCTGAGAGCGCGGCGCGGCCTAGAGCGGCAGGCGGTGCGGTGGGCCCAGGAGGAGGCGCAGCAGCCGCCCTGGCCCGTCATGGAGATGGAAAAGGAGTTCGAACAGATCGACAAGGCCGGGAGCTGGGCGGCCATTTACCAGGTGGGGTAGCGTCCCGGGGCGCGGCAGGCCCCTGGCTTAGGCCGCGGGAACCTTCCCCGCAGACCCCCGGGCCCCGTCCTCCCTCTGGGTCTCGCCCTCCGCCTCGGCCCTGCCAATTGAGGATTCGATCCGATGGCGACCAAGGCCGGCCTCCTCTCTCTTTGTCCCCCCGGGTGGGCCTGCGTCTCTCCCGGGCCTCACGAACCCCTTTGATCCCCCACCCGCCTCGTATCCTCCAACCGGGTGACCTCTCGAGCCTGGAGGCCGCCGGTCGGTGTTTTCAGCGCGAACCACTCGCACCCTGACCCCGCCCCCCTGCTTAGCCACTCTTTGTCCCCTGGG
>PJEM01010125.1:0-65306 GCA_004023845.1 Helogale parvula | reverse complement strand
GAGAGAGGAGAGAGAGAGAGGGAGAGAGAGAGAGGAGAGAGAGAGAGGGAGAGGGGGAGGAGCAGCGAGAGAGGGAGAGAGAATCTTAAACCTGCGCTACCCTCAGCATGAAGCCCAACATCGGGCTTGATCCCATGACCCTGGGATCATGACCTGAGCCCAAATCAAGAGTCGGACCCTCAGCCAACTGAGCCTTGAGCTACCCAGGGGTCCCAAGTCTTCCTCGTGCCCTTATAATCTTCATGTGCGACACTTTATTCTTATCACAGAGGTCACGTGTGTTCGTGTGTGTCACGTGTGTATATGCATGTGTGCATACTTCAGTGAGGACAGAGGTTGTTTCTTCTACCTGTTACCTATTAGGCATTCAGTCATTGGCTGAATGAATAAACACATGTGACATCTAAAGAGTGATTAAAACCAAGTGTAAGAAATTGACAGACTGACCTTGGGGACTAAGTAGGAAGGAACAGAAAGTGAGAAGGAAACTCGTTAAGAGAGAACGCCACAGTCAAGACATAGTACGCGACGACCAAGTAGTTGGCGGTGGCTAAGGATCATGACGGCTAGGACACTGGAACAGTCTACCTCAAGTTAATCTTTAAAAGTTTATCTTACCATGGATCTTGCTGCCAGGTCGTATATTATGTGTCTTGATTTGTGTATGTCCCACATTTGGAAAGGTTTGGAAGCAGGTCACGGGGACTTAGTTACATGAGCCGGGAGGGTGTTCTTGTTGCCGGCTGCTGTCAGCACCCTACCTTGTGCACAGGGGAGACCCCGGTCTCTTGAGTTTCCTCTTTCCATCTTTGAGAATTTCTCAGCTACATTTCTTTTCTGCTTTGTCTAAAGAATTTAATTTTTAGCATACTTTAAAAAAATTTTAACATTTATTTATTTTTGAGAGAGAGAGAGAGTGTGAGACAGAGACAGAGAGAGAGAGAGAGGGAGAGAGATAGAGAGAGACAGAGAGAGAGGAAGAGCAGGGGAGGGGCAGAGAGAAGGAGACACAGAATCCGAAGCCGGCTCCAGGCTCCCAGCTGTCAGCACAGAGCCTGATGCAGGTCTTGAACTCACGAACCGTGAGATCATGACCTGAGCCAAAGTCGGAGGCTTAACCGACTGAGCCACCCAGGCGCCCCTAATTTTTAGCATACTAAGGGCTTACCAAAATGAATTTTATTGAGCTATGAGTTTCCAGAGTCTGGAGGATACCTATATGTGTTGCAATGAGAATTGTTGGACAAATTTGTAGAGAGAGCCGCCAGGGGCCACAAAAGCAATGAGGCGTCCTGGCACTTAGGCATCCATGCAGGTATACCCCAGGAGTCATGCCCGATTTCACATTTGTCATCTTCTCAGATGCCCAGCATACTGACTCAGTATTATAAACGGATGCCGTAATGATTCTGAATTTATTGCACAAGGAATTCCAGGTTTGGGTGTAAATTTTAACTGGACGGCTTGTAAGGCTTTCTTAAATATTGAAAGTCTGTGACAAATAACATGCATAGAAATCCTAAATCGTGTGGTCATTCTGATAACCACCCTTTGGGGTCTTCTCCGTACCCAGATGTACAGTGGGGACCATTGGGACTGACAGCCATCCCATGTTGTCACGATCTGACCTGACTCGGGCTGAATGCTTTAAGTGCAGTATTTGAGACTGTTAGAACCACTCCAGAAGTGGCATCTTACGGCTTCCATGTTACTGATGAAAGCAAGGGCGAGGGAGGTTTAGTGACCTGCCGGTGCGTATGTAAGACATACCAGATTTGACCTCAAGTCTGTCTGGATAAAACACCTTTCTCCCACACTCAGTGGCTAGTCCTCAAGGAAGACATTTAAGGGAGGGAAATGTTGGCGTTGTAAGGGGACGGTAGAAAGGCTCTAGAAAAACACTCCATCGAGGAGCAGACTCCCAGCTTCAGGCCTGAGTCAGATGGTGCTACTTCTGCCCCCTTGGTTCTGGAATAATGATGTGAAGGCAACCAGAGCCAGAAAGGATGTGCTCAGCTCCTCCCCAGCTCCTGTTACATGAACCGTCCAGTCATCCAGGTTCATAGACTGTCCCTTCTCGGTTCCTTCGTTTGGGGCTCCCTGAACAGAAAAAGAATATGGACATCCCACTTCTCTCCATGACAGGATCCCACAACGTTCTCTCCCTCTTCCTCCCCCTTCCTGTCTGTCTGTCTCAGTTTAGGTGATGGCCTACACATGGTGCCACTAGAAAGTCTCTATTTCTTAGCCTGCCTCAGTCTTGCTTTTGAATTTATAATGGCCTTGACTCTCAAAGGTTGAATAAAACCCTCTAGGAAGACCTCTAATTTATCGTTAGCCAGGAGGCCTGGAGAAGCAGAGCTGCCCAAAGCCTTGTGGATGCACAGGTAGTTGAAGAAAGTTTAAAAACAATCAGGAGACGATAGTAGGAATGCGTCTGAGAGATTTGCAGTCCCCAGAGTGTCTCCCCACACTGCAGTCGCTCTGTCTCACAGGAGGGAGCGGGAGGATTTTATGTCTTGTGTCTGCCTCACCAGGCAGGGAGATTAGGATAATGAGAAGCCACAGTGCAGGTGGAGGCCAGCGCGGACGTCCTCACTCCCCGGGAGTCAGGTGTTTGGATCGGGCCAGAGAAGCAGTCCTCGGACATTGTGGGCAGAGCCCGGGTGGGGACATCCCTTCTCAGGGATGGATGGGACTGCCTGCAGTTTCCTGCAGCAACGGGGCAGCCCGGGACCAGGCTGGGGTTTCTCCCGTCCGAATGGGGGGAGAGAGAGAGGGGGGGGGGAGAGAAGGAGAGAGTCAAATTTGTGCCACACTCGAAGGAGCTGCATTCTGCACATTTTTTTTTCAGGAACACATAAAACTTGAAATATCAAGCCCACTGTATTTGAAATGCAGTCTGGCCCTGGAAGTGAGGATGTGTGTGTGGACCCAGGCTGCCTGCACCCCTTACTTCCCTAGACATGCGTAAGCTGTGTTTCCACTGCGCTCCCGCAGGCCTGGCAGGGCTCCGAACTGGACCGGGATGGGCTGGATTTTCCTGGTCCTGGGTCCTGGGTGCCGGTGGAGGGTGACGAGGGACCAGCTCCCCGTGGGGAGGGCCAGCAGACATGAGTGGCCGCCGAGCCACCTTCCTCGGTGCCCCTGAGAAGCGACATCATCTTCACGTCCTCACTTTATCTGATACAGTTTCGTGACTGTGACCCAGAGCATTCACAATCCTGCCCTCGGCATCTCTTCCAGAAATGAAAGTTATGGTCACTTTATTATACATTCTTTTATGTGTGTTGAGATCCAGCATCAAACGGGTCTTCAGCTAACCTGTTTCGGAGTAGAGTGCAGTCCTCAAATCTCAAGGGAACATTCACGTCACGTACAGGATGAAATGCCCATGAGCAGCACTCGCATCCACGTGGGTACAGGTGGGTTTAGAACGTAATGCCGCCTGTTAGATCAGGGTTCAGTTCAGAACAGACGGCACGAATGGAATTGCGCTGGGTTATCCCTCTCAGTATGGAAAGCAAAAGCATGCATGCAACCTTTAGTGTAGACAGATGTGCTTCAACCTGTGTTTACCCAGAAGGTGAGAGAATCACTACCCTCCGCCCAGCAGGATTTTGCTCCAGAGTGATCAGTCATTAAAAGGACTTGGATTAGAACTGCAGTGCAGACAGATGGGGAAAGCTTGGGAAGTAACAAACTCTGTCTGTGTCCCCAGCCAAGTCCCGCCATTTGATTTGGCTAATGTGCTGCTGCAGTCTTTCCGGTGGTCAAATGCAGAACTTAAACATTCAGTTCAGCAGGCTTTACTGAGCTTGTACTCAGGTGTGATACTTGGAGGAGTGATTGTCTTCAAGGAGATGGAATACTGCACGGAGGCCACGTACGGGTCTCCAGAGTGCTGAGTCCGAATGCCATGGGATGAAGACCGAGTCTGTTTGGACGGGGGCAGGAGATGCTCCATGGGGGTGGTGACAAATGACCAAGGTGGGATGATTTGGGGCTGGGGATGAGGTGGGCGTTCCAAACAAGAAGACATGAGCAGCGAAAGCAAGGAGACAGTTATCTTTGGGAGGAAGCAAGAGAGCAGCCTAATGCACTGTATACGCTGCTGTATGCAGAGAAGTCAGTTGTGCAGCCGTATTTGCGATGGATTTGGGCTCTGGAAGCCCCAGATCATGCCCATGTAGAGTCCTTTTATTGGAATTTGGGTTAGAGGCCATGAAGGGCTGAGGGGGTGCAAGCACCTGACTGTATGTTGGGAAAGGAGGGGAAAGGGTCTGGGTGTGAGAGCCGGCTTTCCAGGCTGTGTCCCTGCAGACAAGCATCACCAGCAGTGGACTGCCGGAAGAGGGGATGTGGTTGGAGGTGAGAGGAAATCTGGGACTGGACTGGAACTATGACAGTTTGTGTTCTCGGAGCACCTAAAATTGATGGCTAGCGAGTAGGTAGGAGTGTGGTTCGGGAGCTGAGAAAAAGATCAGGTTAGGATAAATAGACCTCTTTGGAAATTTCTTTTTAAGGTTTATTTTATTTTGAGAGAGAGAGAGAGAGAGAGAGAGAGAGAGAGAATGAGCAGGGGAGGGGCAGAGAGAGAGGATCGGAAGCAAGCCCCTCACTAACAGCAGAGAGCCCAACACAGGGCTCGAACCCACAAACTGTGAGATCATGACCTGAGCCGACATTGGATACTTAGCCCACTGAGCCAACCAGGTGCCCCTGGAAACTTCATTAAAAAGGCACGTGGAAAGCGTGACTGTATGACCGAAAGAGAGAGCGCCTGTGGAGGGAAGAGCGATGCATGCTTGCACTCAGGGAGAAGGAGGAAATCTAAACACAGTGTCCAGGAGCAGTGCGGGGAGTCCTGGGTAGACAGGACCGGCCTTGTGCAACATCTCACAGAGATACAAATGCTCAGTGCGGTTAAACAAGTGACACTTCGAGGAACTCTGAATTTGCAAACCAAGTGGTTATCGGTAACGCCTGCAGACCCTTGCCAGATTTCAGTAGTTGCAGAGCTTAGGTGTGGGGAAATAGGAAGAGAGCGCAGACTCGGTGACCTGAGGAGTGATTATGATAATACCCTTTCCTGTGCCTGCGGGGGCTGGGCGCTCCATGTAACTTACCTCATGTAATTTGAATGCACAGTCGTGACTAGGGATTTGGGCAGACGGACGGAAGTGAAGGCATGGAGGGTATCACATCCCTTCCTGCCCTCAGCGTCTGAAAGATGATAGAGGCGTGGATAGACCCTTGTCTCATCTGTGAATCAGCCCTTCGCTGTCTGGATGCAACCCGTCCTGTCCCTTCCTGGTCCTTACTGCCTGTCGTGCCCTGGGGCCAGGACCAAGCTTCTTACTCAACACCCCCCAGCTGCTAGGATGGGCACTGTCTGCTCCCTCCTGATCTGCCCCTCGCTATTTCCCTGTTTCTCCTCTCCTTCCTTTCAAGAATTTTCCAGCCCAGTTGTTTGCACACCCTGGTGTGCATCAGTCACCCAGGGGCTTGTCAAGCAAGCGCTTGTGGACTCCAGGACCAGTACTGCTGTCTCAGTACATTTACGCTAAGACCTAAGCTTCTGTGCTTCTGGTAAGTTCCAAGGTGATGCTTATACCGCTGGTCAGGGCACCTCGTGTGGGGGAGTTTTGCAGATTAAGAATATTGGTCGCACTCTGGGAAGGACAGCGACCGCTTCAGCCTGTGTATGGTTGTCAGAAGCGGGAATTTGCTCATGTCTGATGTGAGGTCTCAGTGGATGGACAAGAACTCATGTGCAGAAGGTACGGGAGGGAAAGCACTGAGCTCACAGAGAGGGTGTGGGGATATGGAGAGTTGTGGGTGACCACAGGGAGCCTGGTGGACACTGTGGGCACCCCCATACCCTCCAGCATGGGTGCACCAGTGGACACAATCTATAAACTCCCTCCAGACCCTGATATGTGGCGATTTTGATTCTCTCTCCAGTTCAACATTTTCATCAAGTGACCTTGCCCCCCATACCTTACCAGAAATGCCCCCTGCCATTCATACAATCAAAAAGGTGTAAAAAGGAGTTCCTCTTCACAACACCAGCCTTCTGCTCACGACCACCAGCTGTGGGGTGGAGTCGGAACCCTTCCTGCCAAACACAGCCCTCACCAGACCCTCTGACCAGGCGCCTGGCCCATGGAACCAAGCCATTCCAGAAATTTCATCTGAAAGCAAATCTGTGTTGAAATGTGCTCGCATGTCCTGTCTCCAGCTAAGCTGCCCCTGCAGTATCCACTTTGGAGAAGATGGTGTTTTCAGCCTAATGTCCTGTGAAGACAGACTGCCCAGGAGTGAAGGCAAAGAGAATTGCCCAAAGCGCTTGTCTGTAACTTCAGGGCAGTTTCTTTCCCTCATCGCACCGTGACCCCGGATGGACCAAGAATAAGATGGGGAGAGAAAACTACTCAAGCTGTTCTCTCCCGCCCTTCACATTGAATGCTGACAGAGCCCCTTCGGCAATGAGGACGGAGGAGGAAGGTGTGCAGTGAATCCTAACACGCTGACTTTCCCCGTTGGGTCTCACACCTGGCTGAAATCACGGAGCACGGTTCTTGTGTGATTGAAAGTTCTCTTTTCCAATTGCACAGACTCCGATGAATCTTGAACCTTTCAGCACTCTCTTATCCTTGGTAATGACTCCCGCTAAGAAGTGCAAATGAGTCTGAAGCCTTTCAGAAGTCTTGAATGGTCTTGATGGAAGCATTGATAAGGGTAAACCGGGATATGAATGTTGCCTTGAAGGGCGACAGAAATGGGTTTGAATTACTGTCTGAGATGGACGCTTTAATTTTTACAGCTAACATCCGTCTTCTACCTTCCCAAAGTTAGCCGTGTTCCATTGCATCGAATTTGGCAAACTTTGATCAAGCAGAGTCAGAACAATGGCTGGCATAGAGCATACATGCCATATCCTTGACGTCCATTTACTTCCTTTTCTTTGGAAAGGTCTTTATAATTACAGGAAGTAATTCTGTCCTTTTGCAGAAGACTGGCATCCCAATAGTTTGGACTTTTGTTTTCACTGAAAAACTTCAAAGGCCGGGGCGCCGATGGCTAGATATTTTGGCGTCCAACTCTTAGCTTCGGCTCAGGTCATGATCTCTCATTCATGGGACTGAACCCTGCATCTGGCTCTGTGCTGACAGTGCAAAGCCTGCTTGGGATTCTGTCTCTGCCCCTTCCCTGCTCTCTCTCTCTCTTTCTCTCTCTCTCAAAATAAATAAACTTAAAAAAAACAAACCTTCAAAGGACAGTCGCTGTTAATCCAGCCAACTGTGGCCAACCACAGTGGTAAGACAAGTGTCACTCCAGACTCTGTGGCAGACATGTGTGCCAGGGGGCAGTGCTTTACAAACTCTGTCCGATCAAGAGCTCACGTTTTCCTTTGCGTCGTAACCACGCGATGGCCTCCTGCATGTGACCGTACAGAGCCCATGCCACGGACAGCTCCCTGAGTCCCCAGGCCCTCCAAGTACAGTACCCTGTTCAATAAGGGGTCTCCCCTGATCATGCACAGGAATGCCATGCATTGTCACATTGTTCTAAACCAGTTCCAGAACACTCTTCACTTTCTGTCTCTATATCACTGTGGACGGTGATGTGTCGTCAGTAGCCACCCTTGGAGTAACAATACTCTTTATTGACGAAGTTGGTAAATTTTGAGACATTTCATAATGTGAAACCATTTCAGGGACAAAACCTTAAGTGAACGTGTTACCATGGACCTCGTCCCTGGATTCTTGAAATTTAAAGAAGGAAATACATCGATTCAGACACCTCTACAGCAAACTCAGAGGAGGTAAACTTGGAATATCAAAGTAGGGCATGAATATACAAAAGAGATAAGTGTTCTGATCGGGTTAAGGAGGTGCCCACCTGGGTGAGGAAGGAGTAACTTAGGTCATGTTCAGGGTGTCCGCCTGCAGGTGGGAAGGAGCCAGTCGGAAGGTCCTGAGCTTTGGGTCTTCTTGTGGATTTGAAGCTTTTGGCAAATGTAGTCATCATCCTGTATCATGACCAGTGATAGATGGAATGTTGGCTGCAAAACAGAATCCTTATGTTAAAATTTGTAATCATAGAGTTAAAAACAGCAAGAGGGTTTGGTGCGTATCTGTTCATTATACTGCGAAGTCAACTTAAGTCAGGCAGTAAAAGGTAATGCAGGTTCGAGAAACTTCTGGCTTCACAGATGAGGTCTTTCCTGGGTCCTTTTCCGTCCATCTCTCCATCTTCATTTGTATTCTTTTCTCTTAACTGTTTAAAAACATTACTCTCCTTTAGTCTCTGTAGAATGCAGCCCACGATACAATCATTTTTCCTTATTCAGTGTCCGTGATCCTTTTTTGGACCATGCAGGGAAGGCTGTCATTCACCGTCTTTTTACAAACAGACACAGAAAAGTGACTGATGCGTAGAGAGTACATATCCTGTATCTGGGAGGAGCTCGAACTCTCCGTGTTGTGGAGCTCTGGCCTCCACGCTGTACTGTTCACTGAGTGATCAGGGACCAGCTGAGAGAGGCAGGCAAGGCTGTGATTGTGCCCCCCAGTCTGTACGGCCCCCCTCCCATCTGGGAGCGTGGCCTCAGATGACATGTTTATTCTCTGCAATCCGTGGTGAGCTCATCGGTAGAACGCGAACGGTAACGGTCCATCCCACAATCCCATTGTGATGATCCTACGGGGTCACTCACGGAGACATGTGGCCCAGTGAATAAACAACACCCTTCTCATCATAAGTTTATATCATTATATTCAATAGAAAAAAAAATCGGAGTCCTTAAAAGACAAAATAGAGAAGGGAGATAGGTGATGACCTAAGAAAGGAGCCGCGACCAAATATATTGTTGTGCTCCAAGAGTAAAACCGTTTGTTTGCTTTTGTTTCCCTCAAAGCATAATCAATATTTGAAATGTTCTGCTTTCCAAAGGAGCAGGCAAATCAGAAGAATGTGATTAAATTAAAAAATACATCTAAGGATGCCGTTTCTAGGGAGCATTAGATGCTACCTTGAAGTGGCTGTCCCTCACGCGGCCCGCACACGTGGGTCAGGGGGTGTCGTGGCTGCAGGGACCCAGCTCTCAGTCTTCCAGCCCTTCCAGCCCTGTTTGGAAGCAGAGGACCAGGCCTTCCAGCTCAGCACCCAGTTACCAGGCTGGGCACGGTCCACGCCCACGTGGAAGTGAACCTGGGTGGACCTCGAGACCCAGTGCCTGTTTGGTCTGCGGGGTAGCGAGGCAGCTCCGTCTTCGATGGCGTCCAAGAGGAAGCCTTTTGAATTTAAGGAATCAGACCTCTGCAGCTGTCATAGGCAACAGTTTGAAAAGCTTTTGTAGACTGTCTGCTGAAAGACAGCTCTGTACCTTTTCATACGAGCCTTTCACACTGCGTGACATTTTCAGCGCTTTCATTTTTTTCCCCCTTCTAGCACATGCCACAGTAAAATTACAAGTATAACAGCCCACCATCTGGCAAGACTTATTCTCCCCGAAACGAAGCTGGGGCGGCTGGAGGCTGTGTTTTACGTTCCTGCTCTCCAGCATCTGGATCTCTCTGTGTTGTCTCTCCTACTTGTTAATCAAATCTTGACAAAGAACCTTCAAAATTAATTTCTATGGCTCTCGAGGCCTCAGTGCGTCATCCTAGGCCTCGGCTTAATTCAGGATCTCAGAACTTTGTTTGTGTTGATGGCTCACATCTCACATGTTTCAGGCCATGCATTGCCCTGGCCTCTTTCTTATTGCTGTAAGAACCATCTGGGTGTTTGTTTGGAGTTCCTACTGGCTTTTGAATCTGTTTGGGAATGTCACTGTGTATCAATATCTCTTCCAGAAGAGAGCAGAAAAAGATAGAATATAGGCAGTGAAAATCCTCCAAACCCAAATGTTAACGTCTGAGTTTAATGGAGTCATGGTCCATTTGGACAGTTTTTATTTAGATCCTTATTATCAAATCAAGGCACAATTTATAGCGTGTGTGTGTGTGTGTGCTTATTATAGGATTAAAAGATAACTTAATTGAGGTATGTATGCATTAAGGTAATTTAATCAGAGTAAAAATTCAAAGGGCTTAGTTTTTGGTATGGAAGGGATTGATATAATTAGGATCTTATTTATTTGTGGCTGGGGATTTTTTTGCATGTGATTTTAGGTAATCTGTATAAAAACCCAGTTCTCTTCTCCAAAAATAAACTAAAAATTGTTCATATCAATACATTTTTATTTCAAGCAGTAGACCTAAAGTATTGTTTTCATTAGCTATATTCTACTATTACCAAGCATGTATTTCCTATTAACTGGAAAAAAACAAGATCAAAAGTTATAGTAAAAACATGCTTTCTTGGTCTGTCTCCTTGTTCTTTCTTTCCTTTTTTAGTGTTGTTTATTTATTGAGAAAGAGAGAGAGAACAGGTTTTTCGAGGCTGGGAGAGAGGGAGAGAGAATCCCAAGTAGACCCCTTGCTGTCAGCGCAGATCCTGACACGGGCTTGATACCACAAACCGGGAGATCATGACCTGAGCCAAAATCAAGAGTCTGATGTATGAACCACCCAGGCACCTCTCTTTGTCTTCTTCTTAAGGAGGTTGTATTTAGAAGTACTCCTGAGGATACTATTTGAAATTCCTGCTGAACACCCTGAGGGTCGTCATAGGTTAATAGGACATTTCTTCTTCTTTCACCAAAGCTGCCACACAAGCCGTCATGGAATACAGATACCCCCAGGATGACAAAGAAGCAGGTGACAGCACATTCATGGGATTTTCCTTGGTACTTATACACCTGATTGCTTTGCCCTTGGAAATGCGCACATTCGCACCTGGGTGAAGTACAAAGAACACGATAAAGGGAGAAGTATGGGTTGGTATAGTATCGCACTATAATACATATGGCAATTCCACAGACATTTCTGGAATGTCTACAAGGAAAGGGCACTCATGGAGTCCATGTAGATCACACAGTGATGTGCAAGTTGCTTAAATGTAGCTGGATAATAAGATACATGCATATCTTTATAACATGTCTGTGAGTGGAAAATCACTGAGCATTTCAGAAGAAGGAGGAATCACATTCTTTAGGAGATAAAGGAAGTATTGAATAAGTAATTATCATCTGAGGTGATTTTTCATAAAATAGTTACTAACACCTAGATTCAACCGTTTCCCAAGCAAATAAGCTTCACAGAGATATAGAAACTAGGAAAAGGTTTTTTGTATATTGCTGTCCCGCAGAAGGTAAATGCCAGAAGGAGGTATCCATGGTGATTTGTATAGAACCGTGTTAATCCCACGAGATGTAACTTTATATCAAAAGCTTCAAGCGTAGACTTTTCTACAGAGCATCTTGGGATAGATGATATCTTACCTACCTCCTTTTGATTTGATGCCTGTGCCTGCTCATTTGACCAAATTATTGGGCTCCAAAAAGTTATCATCACGGGAGCAGATATCATATTAATAGTGAAGATTTATAAGATAGACATTTATAAATGTGTATATATATACTTGTGTATCTATAAAATGTATATGTATATACATAAAATTTATATATATATCTGGGTGTGTGCATATATATATGTGTGTGTGTGTGTGTATATATATATATATATATATATATAAAGTTAATGGGAATGCTATTTGTTCATTCTCTGATGGTAACATTTCGATTGTCTCATGATGAGAAGGAAATTTATAAAATAACCATGTTGTTCATCTCCTAGATGGCATTTATTGAAAGCATGGAATATAATAAAATGAGAAACATTTTGTGATCTTCATCCACTAAACCAGGATTGTCCCCTACAACAGCCATTAGCCACGTTCGTGTATTTAAATTTCAAGTTAAATGAATTAGAATGAAATTAAATTAAAAATTCACTTTCTTATGTGCACTGGCCACATTTCAGGCTCTCAGATGCCACATGTGGGTTGTGGTTTTAGATCCAAAAAGTGCAAATATGAAACATTTCCATTTTTTTAGAAAGTTCTGTTGGACAGGAGTGCCCTGAAGTTCCATTGAGGGTAAACCATAATTTTTCACTGCTTAAGAGATTAAACAAATATCTTTTTAAATAGTTCATTGACAAATAGCCTTAATGTAGAACTGTTGATCCCCTGGGGGTTCTTTCTGGGCTTTGAACATTCCTGTCTTGGGTTCAGTAGAAACAGGAAGGGGTGACGACTGTGGGTGGTGCCGGCAGCAATGGTGAGGACGGTGGAGAGACCCTGATGACCAGGGTGCAGTGGGGGTCGTGAATTGAGAATCTCTCATCAACACAGAGCCAGTCTGGGGGGGTTGAATTTTTATTTGTTGTCCAATGAGCAATGGTTGCCAGCTCTTGGAGTTTGGAGGTTTGTGTTACATCTGTGATGTGGGTGAAGGCCCTGTATTCACTAGGTCCTTCTCATCATACCTGAGGTCTGGTGAAAACTTCCAGTAGAAATGCCCCATCTTTGGGGCCCGGCCACCATGGATTGGACCTTGAATGTGTTACAGCCTGCCGTGGTTTGTCGCTGATACCTGGTTGGGATTGTCACACGCTGTAATTCTTTCAAACAGTGGAGAGAAGTTGTTGTTGGATGTTTACCCTGAGCTTCTTCAGAAGAGCTCTATAACCCGTACCCGGGCAAAGGCTTTTGACCCGATTCCAGTTGTGAACCAACAGAAACCAACTTCCCCACGGAACTGATGGATAAACCAGAGTTTTCCAAAAGATTCTACATTAGAGGAGACGTTTTCTCAGTGATACCTCTGCCATCGAGGTATCTCCTTTTCAGAACAGGTTACCTTGTGAGGCACATTTTGGTCAGACGGTTGTTTGGTTAACACACGCAGTCAGAATGGAAGCCTTTTGGAGTCATTTGTTCTAGCAACCGGAGAGAAGGCGATGAGTTACCCTCCTTCACACAGCGGAGCCCACCTCACTGGTAACCAGGAGTTCTGTCCAGCTCCTGGGACAGTGCTGGACACATATCAACGAGTTCCCATGCCTCATTTTTCCTGCTATATAAACCTCACTCACACCAACTTGTTTTATATTGTAATATACACAAATAGATTTCTTGATGGAATTTTGTCCACATCCTGATCCAAATATAAATGAAACTGAGCCCCTGGAAGTGGGCTCTACATTACTTTATCTTTTTATTGTTTTTATTTTTTTTTATGTCTTTATTTTATTTTGAAAGACAGAGAGTGAGCGGGGGAGGGGCAGAGAGAGAGGGAGACACAGAATCCAAAGCAGGTTCCAGGCTCTGAGCTGTCGGCACAGAGTCTGATGCGGGGCTCGAACCCACAGACTGTGAGACCAAGTCAGACATTCAACCGACTGAGCCATCCAGGTGCCCCATATTTTTAATATAATTTATTCTCAAATTGGCTTCTATACAACACCCAGTGCTCATCCCAACAAGTGCCCCCCTCCATGCCCATCCCCCACTTTCCCCCTCCCCCACCCCAGTCCACTCTCAGTGTGTTCTCAGTATTTAAGAGTGTCTTGTGGTCTGCCTCCCTCCCTCTCTGTAACTTTTCCCCTTTCCTTCCTCCATGTTTTTTTGTTAACTTTCTCAAGATCCACAAGTAAATGAAAACATATGGTATCTGTTTTTCTGTGACCGACTTATTTCACTCAGCATAATAATTTTTAATAGTCCATAAAACAGACGAGAGACTTTTCTTTCAGTAAAGCAGAAAAAGATCATCTCAAATGTTATAGAGCTTTCTGAGCTTTGGTTTAGCCATTTTTCCTTTTAAAGTACCATTGATAGTATTCTTGTTGTTATTCTGTGTTGGGTTTTTTTTTGTACACAGTTAATTTTTATGTTGCCCCCAACACTCTTCTTGTTACCGACTTCTGATAAATATAAATATAGATGTGTTAATTATTCATAAGTATACTATATTTTTTAAATGAAAACAATGAGGAAGGAAAGGATTATAAAATCATTGGCTGGTGGTGAAGCTGTTGGGTTATGGTTGTGGTTGAAATCGTGCCAGCAATATCAAATTCTAAACAGACTCTTTGTCTGGAGTCCTTTCTTCATGGTTCCTTCTATGAGTCCCCAAAAGAAAGGATTCTGTCCTTAAACCACGGTGATCCTTGACATATATCTCTCTTAATGAAAGCATTTTTTTAATGTTCATTTATTTTGAGAGAGAGAGAAAGAGAGAGAGAGAGAGATAAATAGTAAGGGAAGGATAAAGAGGGAGGGAGAGAGAGAGAGAGAGAGCAAGTGAGCAGGGGAGGGACAAAGAGTGAGAGAGAGAATCCCAAATAGGCTCTGCCCTGGCAGCACAGAGCCTGACCTGGGACTTGATCCTGTGAACTGTAAGATCATGACCTGAGCCAAAAATCAAGAGTTGGGCACTTAACTGGCTGAGCCACCCAGGTGCCCAATGAAATCCTTTTTTTTTTTTTTACTATTATTTAATACTAATCTTACTGTTAAGATTATACTGTAAGATTCCTGAGGATGAGTATGACTTAGTTGTCCTTCTCTGGCTTCCATAGCTTATGTGGCTGGTGTCTCCGACCGCCAGCACCCGTCCTTGGTTGCATGTATGATAAGGATGAGACTGTTTCAGGAGATCAGGTAACAGTAACCAAGAGAGGATCCATAAAATAGACTTTCAGCCAAAAAGAAAGACAGTGTTAAGGGGTGGTTGTAGCCTCAAATAAAAATTGTCCTTTTTCCACAGCAAGATTACACTGATTCCTAATGTAATGGGAAAAAATGAAAGCAATATATTTTTACCCAAGGGTAGACTACTCCCTAGCAGCAAATTTTATCCTGGCTTTCAAAGGTCCCATCATTATCTTGGTATAAAAAATTCACACGAGCATTTTCTACGTGGCAGCAAATTGTCCTCATTCATCTCTTCTTTACCACCATCCCCAAAGCACACCTACCCATCCAAACCATTCACGGGAGATTATAATTCTTTTTTTAAACTTTTTAAATGTTTTTATTTATTTTTAAGAGAGACAGAGAAGACAACTTGAGCAGGGGAGGAGCAGAGAGAGAGAGAGACACAGAATCTGAAGCAGGCTCCCGGCTCTGAGCTAACAGTCAGCACAAAGCCTGACACGGGGCTCGAACCCACAAACTGTGAGATCATGACCTGAACCAAAGTCGGACGCTCAACCGACTGAGCCACCCAGGTGCCCCTAATTCTTGTATTAGGATAACATTCATTTCCAAATGAGGGGTTATTGTGTATCTTCCTGGTCTCCATAGAAATCCCAACGCAGAAGAATTAGAGCAAATAGAAAACAGAACATCAGTCAGAGTTCTTATTTGCAAGCAAAGGACATTGGCTAATGCTATGACTAATTTAAGCATAAAAATAAATTGCATTTGAGGCTATTAGGTAGCTCATGGAAACTCCAGGAAAGCCAGCTAACTCAGCCCGAAAGCTGTGCAGCCAGGGACAGCGCAGTCTGTCCTCTAAACATCGTGTCAGAGGAGGATGTCACCATGACCATCTGCAGGACCGTAGACATGGCTGCCCAGGACCCCTCCCTGGAACGTGTTCTGTGTGGTCCCTTGCTGCTTGCTTCAGGAGCTTTCCTAAGTAGGGAGGGTGAGTGCCGGCCGTTGGCAGAACTGGGGCCCTGTGTCCGGTGCTGGCACCGTGCTGGAGGGGCACAGGGGTCTGAAGCTTTCAGTTTGGATCTGAAAATTGGGTTCTGCCAGATGAGGTAGGGGATTTTTTAAATGTCTAAAGGGGATTCTGAAATGAAGCAACGACGAATCATGAAAAATCCTTAGTCGACCTCAAATATGGTTAAAGCTGTTTATCACTGGCATCGTGTTTATGACTCAAGAAAGCAAGGAAATTAAATTTTCCCAGATTATTAGATTTACTTCAGCTTACCTGAACGGCCAAGTGAAACATTCATATGAATGCACTTATTCTAAAAGCTTGAGGACACAGTTCTCTCCCCGTGTTCTTGAAACAACGAAGCAATTGCATTAAGCTACTAATGACGTGAAAACTATTAAGAGAGAAACATTTCTTGTTGGGTATTCTGGGTTAGAAGATAGGATGTTTAAGGTCAGAGAATTGGAGACCATCAGTATATCTGGTCATTGAAGCAGCCTGAGGCCACACTCTCACACTACTTGGTTGACTAGAGCCTTCCCTGCCTGAGTGGGGGCGAGGATTATATTCTCTCTGTTTAGAAAATCCATCCTTTTGGTTTTTGGGGATAACACTGTTTTTCAGGAGCAACGTTGCTTTCAGGTTCTCAGATGAAATGGATTGCATTAAATGCTAAATTTAAATTTGCATCGAGAACAGATCTTGTCGGGAGTGGGGCAAATACGCATAATGAAATAAATAGGAGAATGAAATCTTCCGGATGAAACTCATCTACTTGAAGGGACGCATCTGTGAAATCTCAGTATAACACGAATCCTTATCAGGCTTAATGAAATAACTGCCTACAGGATCCTGATCCGTCCTACAGAGCGCTTGCCGTACCTTCTGCACATCACGTATTCATAGCAAGGGAAATGCAGGATGAAAACAGAAATTCATACTGTCTGGAAGGCAACGGGGTTCTGGCTACATTTTTGATTAATAATTTGAGTTTCCGTCCTGCACAGAGAATCCAGAGGAAGCATTTTTCAGGCATTTTATGGCCACTGAAGATTGAATCTTCATGTTTGAGAATACTGCAGACACCCAGCTTCCTCTTTCTCTGCAGTTTAGCAGGATGTTGGGAATGTGTCCTTACACTGAATAACTTGTCATTATTCCAGATGTCTGTGTTACAGTCATCGGGGTCATTGGAGTTAAAACTCGGGCTCCCTGTTAAGTTCAGCTTCTGGGGCTGCTCGGGGTTCCGGCCACTGCAGCACTAAGCAGCCTCCGCTCCGTATCTGCAGCACGTAAGGCCGCACGAATCACTAGCCAACCCCCTCCTCACCGCTGCAGGTCTCTTCCCAAGTACAAGTTCTCAATGGAAAAAGTAATAATCGAAGCAAACCTCCCAAGTTCTATGTAAGCTTTCTCATTAAAGCATCCGTGTCCGTTTTCTTATGCCGAAAGGTGGTATCCTTGTTTTCATTTGTCCTCAGCAGAGTGTGCTAGCTAATCCAGTTGGCTTTTTGTTTTCTTTTGTTATTCCAAGCCTTGGCTTTGGAATACATTTTAAGGGCAATTATGTTACTTTCTCGCCTTCTTTCCAAGCTGATGGTTTGCTTATGTTTGATAATACTCTCATTATGATCGATGCCAAACCCTGGGTTGTCTTATATTTCCTGTGTCACTGTGCAAACGTGGCCCAGTTTGGATTACTGTAGTGTATATACACACGCACTCATATAATATAATACATATTGTATAGAATACACTTTCTAGTTGGATGAAACTGGGCTTGGGTATCATCACTAGCTTTTGATAATGTCTTGACCTCAGGAATACGTTTTTCCTTATCTGTGGAAGAGATTAATATGTGTCTCTTTCACGTGGCTGATATAAAGTTTAAATGAGCGAATGTCTTTAAAGCCAGGCCCATCAGGTACACACGAAGGTCAGTACGTGGAAGAACAAACTTCCACTGAGTTCTGTAGGCCAGGCATGGGGCTGACCGTAGGAAGACCAGTGGAAAGTCTATTTGCACATTAACTAGGTAGGGACCTAGACATCTAGGGAACATTCTTCTCTCCTTCCCTCCCCCCAGCCCTGCTGTTCTCTGGAGTAAGTGAGCCAGAAAAATTGAGACTCAGGACATCTCAATTCTAGATTAAGACTTAGAAATAAAAGCATGTTGAGTGTATTGCATTCTTCACACTGAAAGATTCTACACATTGTCAGATCCTCTGTCTTCACATCCTTTTATCTGAAAATGCCTGTGGCCATGCATACATCCCCAGTGCTGGAGATTTTAACCTGTTTCCTCTGATAAACCAATAACCGAAAACCAAAGCTCTAGTGTTGTGAAAACGTGGGAACCCTTCAAAGTTCAGCGGGCTCAAGGTAAACACTACTGGCATTATGGGTAAGAATAGGATCAGAATAGGAAAAGAAAAAGCAAGAGCTGTAGGAAACAGGGTTTGTAATGGAGAGAGAGCATCCCTATGTAGCAGGTCTGGAAAAGCTCCAGGGTGAATGACTCTAGAAAAAATAAAAAGAGAATAAAATGTTTGGATTCTCAGGTGCATTTGAAAATGAGTGGGTTAGATTGGTAGGGTATTTTTATAGGGATCTTTGGGAAATTTTCACAATGGATATGTTAAAAACAATTAAGCAAATGAAGAGATACCATCCATTTGTAAACCTTAAGAAAAAATTTATGTAAAGAATAAATACATATTACAGTGTTTGGGCTAGCTTTATTCATTCATCCATTCATTCATTCATTCATTTATTATTTACTTTGAGAGAGAGAGAGAGAGCGAGAGCTAGTAGGGAAGGGGCAGAGAGAGATTGAGAATCCAAAGCAGAGTCCATGATGCCAGCTCAGAGCCCAACATGGGACTCAAACTCATGAACCAAGAGATTCATGACCTGAGCTGAAATCGAATGAGAGTCAGATGTCTACCATACTGAGCTACCCAGGCACCCCAGCAGGGAACAATACTAAATAGTCACAAAATGTATAAGCTAATTATTAATTTAACTAAGATATTGCTTGAGAGGTAAGAATAGCCACCCACTATAATGGAAAACAAGTATAGAGTTTCTAAAATGTAGAATTCAAGAATTAACTTTTGAAGAGTTCTTTTTTAAAGAAATAGAACCTTAAATGCTAAAAGAAACAACGAAAATGATAATGACTGCTTCTGAGAAGCAAGACTAGTGAGTCAGAAGGGTGGATAGGAGACACTTGTCATAATAAGCTTTGTAATAGAAATTGATATTTTAAATTTTCTGTTGCCTGTATAAATTATAGTAGTTGCTACTCACATCCTTACTTTTACAGAATGGAACTGAAAGTCAAGAAAATTTAGTAAGTTTGCCAATGTGATTCAGAGAGTAAATGAAAGAATTTAAAAAATTTAATGTTTATTTTTGAGAGAGAGAGAGAGAGTGAGAGAGAGAGAGAGAGAGAGAGAGAGAGAGAATGTAAGCAGGGGAGGGGCAGAGTGAGAGGGAGACAGAGGATCTGAAGCAGAAGCAGACTGTCAGCACGGAGCTTGATGTGGGGCTTGAACCCAGGAACCGTGAGATCATGACCTGAGCTGAAGTCAGATGTTTAACTGACTGAGCCACCCAGGCGCCCTGAAAGAAGTATAACTTAAATCTATCTGACCCCCAATTTCCATACTGTCCACATTCACACAGTGTTATCAGCGATTCCATATATGTATAGATACACTTACTTTCTCTCTGCTTCAGTAAGTAATGCAGTATGATTTGCTTTCAAGAGACACTGGCTAGTTGAATTGGTCAGTGTGCGCCTTTATTACAGTTCTGGCCCATTGTGACTTTTTTTCTGTTTGTTACAGAAATCTGCCTGTGGTCTTACACAACTGAGGTTATGGTAGAGAAAGCATTGTAACCTTACTTACACATCCAGATTCACAGTGGTTCTGTCGCCAAATTCTCCTCGGACACACTTACGTTTCTCCAACTTTTAGACCAATGGGAGGTGCTTTTGCATTTTTTATTTCCCTTCATCCTAAAGGTAGATTTTATTGGTCCCATGTCAGGTGTGAGAACACGGGCTTGGAAGGTAAGGAGTTTCCTTAAGTTCAAGTTTGGGAGCTCTGATCTATAACCAGAAGCAATTCTAGAATAATGTCATAGAAGCAAAGAACTTGCAGAGGGGGGAAAATTACTCTATTTTTAAAATAAAGTTGAATTGTGTAGCTTTTATTGTTTTTGCTGAAGAAATCAGGAATTTAGATTCTGAAAGAAAAAATTAATAGCACGGGTCACAAATACAATTAAATAATTAGTAACTGGGTACCTAAGTGCTTGTTGGAAGGTCCCAGTCTCCGGTGATCTCCCCTCTCCTTGTCCATAAAAGAAAATTAAATGTATCAGAATTCTCAGGAACTCATTTCCATGCCAACTAGTCATTGCTTCACAATTGATTTTGAGTTTCCAGTGAGATAGATGATAAATAGATAGATAGATAGATAGATAGATAGATGAGTAATAGACAAATGATAGATTGATAGATGAATGATAGATTGACAGATGATAGATAGATAGATAGATAGATAGATAGATAGATAGAGACTGGAAGTAAGTGCTGTCAGACTTCCCTTAACTTATCAAATCATCAAATTAAAAATGAATTGGAGAGCCAGAAAAGAGTGAATTCAACCGATTTTGAAATGAGGAATGAGGCTGAGAAGTTCAATCCCTGAGTCCCTAGGATTGGAGAAGTTATCTCCAGCATCTCCCAGAACCTTCTTGCTTCAACCTCTGAAAATGAGCCATCCGTGTTGTAATGAGCACGGTCCCCGGCTGCGGGTTCTTACACGGAGCGCCTCTGCCTGCAGCACAAGCCTTTCTCGGTCTAGTTCTGTATTTAATGGTGACGCGCAGAGAAGTCGGATGGTGTGATAAAGTGCTTTCCCTGTCACCTCTCCTTCTGTGACCTCGGTGCAGGATCTGATCCTTCTCCTCCTTAGCTTCTCATCTGTAAGGGAGGGTGCTAATTCTTCCCACAGGAGGTCTTGCAAGGTTCGTGAAGTGATTGTAGGAAACAGCTAGCTCAGCACTTAGAAAAGACTGTGGCTCTTGTGTCTGAAACTCACATGCTAGGTTTCCAAAATCGAAATTTTTATATTCAATGTGTCTGTTTATGACATCTTTTCCCCTGGGAAACATTCTATTCCTGTCGTATGATCAGAGTCATTGGCACGCAGAATCTACCAGAAAGTATTTAGTAGTGAGCCGGGTGCAGCCGGTCCTTCCTTTTACCCCAGTTGTAAAGAGAAAGAAGAAAAATGAGTTACTAAAAGAAATTTGACTCAAGATACAATAATGGTGATGCCCATGCACCTGTCACTGAAAAATGATTCTTTTGTTTACTCTAGAAGTATGATTTTTATTAATGTCCAATAAATACTCCTATTGTCTTTTTGTTATTTGGGCCCATAGTGAATCAGCAGATTTCTGGCCATGCATCTGTATTGAGTGGACTCATTGGTTTGGCCCAGCCATAAATATATATCACATTATTGTCAAATATGTCATCTGCATGGTATTTTGTTGAGGTTTGTGAGAAAATTTTTACTCATAATGGGTAGCTTGACTTTTGACAGATCACATTTTTATTTGATTTTTGTGGAGATTCCAGAAGAAACTACTAAAAATCACATAGTCTGGGTTTCTTTAGCAGCAAGTGAAACTCTTGAAAGCCATAAATAGCCAGAATTAAAGTAATTTCTAGATTACTTCAAACCGGGCCTGATTTGCATAATATAAAACCGATTTGGATTTGATTTCTCAAGAAAATTGAGATTTTAAATGAAAAAAGGTTTGTGTTTGGCTACATTTCATAGTTGTATCAAAATGTGGTACCAAATACGTTACCAAATTTGTTTTTTTTTTTTACAAAATACCGATATTTCAGAAAAAAAATATCATTACATATTATGTGTAATAAGTTGTGGAATCCCTTGGATGTGAGTCATAGCAAGGTAGCAGAAAAGTGGCGTTTATGAGACCCCTTCCTCACTAGAGTCTAATTCAAGGAGGCATGGATCAAAGTTTTTATCTGTGACCTTCTCATATGTCAGAATCATCAGGTGAATGATTTTAAGTAATGTGAATTATCTGTGAGTCTCAATACATCTCTATTCATCTCTTTTTTATATGAATCATTATGGTTAAAGTCACGGTACACTCATTTGTCCATAAGGTTTTATTTTGCTTCATTTGTTCATTTGCAGACAAGAAAAATACTTGTTAAGCATGTACAGTGTGCTAAAAAATATGCTGATAGGTTCAGGGGAAAAAGTATGCCATTGGCTTATTCTCATTTCATCCACATTATAATGGAGGGTTTAGAATACTGTGATCTAATTATTTTAAAGAAATGTACATTTTTACTGACTCTTGTTCAGATTCTGCCTATGTTTGTTTTATTCATTTATGTTTTTTGTTATTTTCACATTTGTGGAACACGTCACAAACCATCCAACAAAGCACAGCATTCTCATGTAATAATTGAGCATATTATACGGTAGAAATGAATTTCAGATGCTTGCCTTTCTCAGTATCCAATTATTAATTAGCTTCTGAATATATTTTAGTTTGAAAAGGTTGTATTAAGAAAAACAAAACTCTGATTCATGTGAGATGGAAGACGAGCTTTCTGTTTTACTTGGATTCTGACATCAAATGCAAAGTTCATATAGAAACCAGGTGAGGGACGCATCCTTGAACACTTCATTGGCCTGCGAGGGTGGCCAGAGCTAAGTGCTGCAAACCAGGATGGCTCATGTAACAGAAACTGCCTCACGGTCTGGAGCCTTGAAGTCCAAGACCAAGGTGTCAATTCCTTCTGTGCGTGGTGAGGGAGAAATCCATTCCAAGCCCCTCCCTCAGCTTCTAGTGCTTGAAAACTGGCAATCTTTGGCATTCTTTGGCTTCCCGAGATCACCTCGATCCCTGCCTTCATCTTCCGGTAGCATTCTCCCTGGGGGTGTCTGTGTCCAAATTTCCCCTTTTTATAATAAGGATGCCAGTCACATTGAATCAGGGCCGCCCCCCTAATGATCTCCTCTTAACTGGATTAATTGCATTTGCAATGATCCTCTTTCTACCTAGAGGTAATTCTGAGGTATTTGGGGTTAGAACTTAAGTATGTGGATTCTGTGGGAATACAGTTCAAGCCATAACTGGTCATGAATTCTTAGCTCAGATTTATATAAAACTATATGGATTTTTCCAAATCTCTGCAAGAATGCATGAGTAACCTACATTCATCTCACACTCTTGTTTGTTGTATACCTTCTCCGTGACTGTTAGAAGTTCTCCACAAGCATTTATAGTATGAATAACTAGGCTTCTCCCGGTCACTGTTTCACCATCCTCTCCACCACAGCATCGGACCCTTGGGTTCGGAGGCCACGCTCAGTGACATCAGTCATCTATGCTCCACTGTGCCTTCAAAGTGTTTGTTCCGACCACATGTGTTGAACTAGACTGGAAGGTGTTTTCCCCACTATTACTTTATTTTTTTAAGTTTAGTCATTTATTTTGAGAGAAAGAGAGAGAGTGTGTACGTGTGCGCGCAGGGAAGGGGCAGACAGGTGGGGGAGAAAGAATCCTAACCTCGAACCCACAAACTGTGAGATCACGACCTGAGCCAACATCAAGAGGCAGATCCTCCACCAAGTCCCCACTGCCGCCTGGATCTGAGACACTGCCATTACCCACCGTGTAGTTTTTACTTCCTAGATATTAAGATGAGGACTCTCAATGTAAACAGTTGATCTGTTCCACTTAATCAAAGTATCTTTAATTTTGAATGCTTCCTTCAGTTCAAGTTACTCACTAATTGCCCAGGAGACAATGCAAAAGCCACTTCTGCTTTTCAGAAGATACACACCTGAAAGCCGTCATTCTGAATGTCCTACACTGTGTTCTCCCAGGAGAAGTCAAGCTCTGGAAACTTCTAGATGCTGTTGAACCTGGGAACTGCGTATTTGGAATATGATGTTCCCCAATTTACATTTCTTTCCTTTTTGGTGGATCACCATCTCTCTTCCTATACCGGGCGCAGTCCCACTGGGCGCTTTGACTGCGTTAATCCTCAAAGCGGAGTAGAACTCTCCAAGCAAGGACTTGGGAACACAGCAGAACGAATTTGAATCTCAGCTCAGTTTCTTCTTTGTTCTTCTCTCTGAAACATTTCCTTCAACCCCCCTATGCTCCCAGGCTTCATCTGTAAAATCTGGACAGGAAGATTAACTTCTAAGCTCTGCTATGAGTACTAAATTTTCTAACACTTAACTGCAAAATGTGTCATTCCCAAGCTTGTCTTTGCATATTTTTTTCACTTCCTTTTACATACTCAAATGCTATATTAAGTAATAATTGCTTCAGAAAGATTGCAAGTTAAGATTTAGTTATATCTACAGGGAGCTATATTATTTAATCACATAAATGATAACATATAATACCTTTCAAGATGTGACCTATGATGGTGTCTTCAATTTGAAAAAGGGAATGGAGGCAAATAAATCAAATCGAGTTAAGAGACAAGAATGAGATGTTTCCACACTTCCACGTATCGAGAATCTGGACACTTTCTAGAAGAAAATGTATGTTTCTTTCCATAGCGGTTGCATTCCCAGATTTGCATAAGGATTGTAAAAAAAATCTCCCTAAGTAAAGCCATTATTTGAAAATATATGTCTTGACTCTTTGGTGTCTGATTTTTTTTTTTAAACTAAATCTTTCAATATTACTATTTTTAGAGTTCCTGGTTTAGGCTTAAATGACCACCCCTTGAAATTCCTTTCTGCAGAGGACCGTAGGACTGAGGATGTACCTTTTAATTGCCAACCTATCATTAGGATAGTTTCTTTTTTAAATTTTTTTAATGTTTGCTTATTTTTGAGAAGGGGGAAAGTGACACAGAGAGAGGGAGACACAGAATCCAAAGCAGGCCCCAGGCCCCTAGCTGTCAGCACAGAGCTGGATGCGGGGCTCAAACCCACGAACTGCGAGATCGTGACCTGAGCTGAAGTCGGTCGTTCAACTGACTGAGCCGCCCAGCACCCTTCATTAGGACGTTTTAATCTCCTGTATCAGAAAGCTGCTACAAAAATTCAACTCCCAAAGGAGTCTTTATTTACTGGGATCCTAAAACAAAGGATAGTCAAGGTTATAAATTATATCCGTTATAAAAAAATTAAGCAGTAGGATGCAGTAAGAGGAGGGAGAGAAAGGAGAAAGACAAGGCCAGACAGCAGGAGGGGGCTGGTCGGGCCCAGGCTTAGAGGCCCGAGGAAAGGTGAGACTGCGCAGCTGGGGCGGGGGAGGGGACTGGGAAGTCTGACCCCTGGAGAGCACTCGGGGACATCCAGCATCTCCGTGATTGTTGGCAGGGCCACTTGTCTCTGGATGTTTCAAGGGGACGTCAGAGACAGCACCCCCAGGGAAGCTAGCTGTCTGATCAACCTTTCCTGCCCAGCCCAATGACAGAACAGCGTTCTCGGCTTCTCCGGCTGGGTCTCTTTGTTCTGTGTCACTTCGTCCTTCTGCTCCACGTTGAAGTGCGTCCCTGCTTCTCCTCATTACCATCATCCTCACCAACGACCTCCGCCTGCAGATCCTTGTCTGCCTTGCTTTGGTGACATTTTCATTAGATAATGCAATTATGCCGCCAGACTTTCGGCCAGTCTCTGCCTCTGACCTCTGAGATCCCCAGCAGATTCCTCGGGCGGCAGGTCAGGTCAGGCGGCAGATCCTTGGCCCTTGGGGCCAAGGTAGCCTGCAGGAGAGCTGTGCAACGCCCCTGAGAAGTTTGCCTTTGACACCACTCCTGGGTTCTCCCCCTCAAATCTTTCTTATGCAGAAAAGAAGAGAGGTCTGATTGCATTTGATTTGAATAGACGCCTTCGAACTGTCATCGTTTATCATTTTTCCCCTTTAAGTTCTAAAAACAATTGCCTAGAGTTTGCCATGGCGTGTCTGAGGCATGTGATGCTGCTCAAGACATAGTTACGTATTTCCCATGGCTGGTCTTTCTGGGATTACTTGCCACTCACTGAAGTGACCCAAGATGGCGCATCATTGAAATTTACTAATGGAGAACTTGTCAGTACTTGGGGTGAAACCCCACCTTACCCTCGTGTGAAAGGTTTTCAAATTCTCGGTAATGTCAGGTGAGAACTGTGGTTGTGGGGCAGGTGCTTGGTCTGTGATGTCACAACAGCCCTGGTGGAGTGAAGGAGTGGCCCCGGGGCCTTGGTCTTTGTGGCCATAAGATCACAGTTACTCTACGAGAGTCCGTACATCAGATTGTAATGACGGTAACACGAGAATGTGGTGGCGATGCTTAGCACAGGACCTGCACGTGCAGAGCAATCCAAAACTGTGAGCCATTCTTACAGTGCTGAGAATTATCATATCAGTAAGTTTTATTTGGAAATGTTAAAATGCTGCATGAGAGGTCTTTAGAGAATTATTATTTTTCGAATTATATTTCTTAATGTTCGGTTTGGAGATTTCAGGTGTCCTTCCCGGTGCTATCCAGTGGTCCTCCCTGCAGTGACGGAGCCCCACGCCCCACGCGGCTCTTCAGCACTTGACATATGGCTAGTGCAACTGACTATTTGAATTTCTAATTATATTTCATTTTAGGTCGTTTTATTTTAATAGCCCAGGGTGACCAGATTTAGCAAATAAAAATACAGGATACCCAGATCAGTTTTAGCTTCAGACACAACAAATATGTTTTCAGTATAATGGCACAGGACATACTTTTATGAAGTATTTTATCTGCAAATCGAAAATAGCTACACGTCACTTGTGTTTACAGTATTGGACAATGTGGTTCTAGACAACTCATTTTTTTTAAGGAGATGAAATTACCACACATAATGAGAACATATAAGACATATTATAATTCACCCCCCCCACCTCATTTTGTGACCTAATATTTAAAATTAAAATGCATGGTTTCTTGGTGATATTCTGGGAAGAGTCACAGTCTTTAAATAATGCTAAACTGAACCTAATTGGTAATTTGTTGTAATAGAAGAGCCAAATAAATGAAATCCTGGTTAACCTCAAGGAATTACTCGTTAGCCTCAGGAATTGCCTGAGACCAAATGAGCAAGGGTTACAGATTGAAACACAGTAATATTCGTTCCTTAGTTATCCACACATGGAAGTCCCAAGAACAAGGAATCTGAAATATCAACGGTCATTTGCTCTCAACAGAGGCAGTAGTAGTGAATGAATCATGGACATACAGGGAAGAGCAGGTGTTTTGGATCACCGTCCTCTGTAGACGGACTTTTGTAAGTTCTCAAACTTTAAAGAAAAAAGAATTATTAAATGGTTATAGTTATCATGACCGAATTCATAGTTACTTTAAGTCGCATATATTTTATATTCTGAGACCATAAAATTGGTTCGATGCTTTTCTTTATTAAAGTGTTAAAACCATTGTTAAGATGAGGGAGGTTTGAGTAATCACAGGAAAGACTGCAGGGGGCAGGGGAACGGGAACAGTAGGACTTCCCGGGCAGGGTGGTCGTGGGGACTAACAGGGTGAGTGTATCTTATAGATGTTCAAACCTCACCCGGTTGTAAGACGTACTTATGATCCGTAGTATAAATCCTTGCGACCTTCGGGGAACACCCATACCTCTCGTTTATTTGCCCCTCTCTCTGAGTCAAGCAGCCACAGTCTCAAAGCTCCTCGTCTTTTTCTGCCTGCACCCCTGCCCCAGCCTTTCACGCAACCCGCCTGGAACTCTGCCCGGCCGCCATGCTGGTCCTGCTTTCATGATTATGATCTTACAACAATCCCAGCCAACTTTGTAAACACATCCCTACCTTGATCCACTCCGGTGGCCCCATCATGGCTGCAGTAAGCCCTTGCGTGCGGGGGCCCTCCCACCCCTCCCACCCCTCCCACCCCGTCTCCTACTCTACTCACTCTGCTCCACACCCCTTCCCACTGGCCCTCCTGCTGTCTCCCCTACATACCAGGCTTACTCTTGCCCTGAAACCTCAGGACAGACCGTTCTGGGATGTGTCACCCCAGACATTCCCAGGTCCTTACCCCAAACTCTCAGATCAAACACCACTCCTTCAAAGAGGCCACCCTTCGCCCCCCACCACACCGTGTCCAGCCTTGCCACCTCTGTCCTGCCGCATTCCTGTGCATCAGCCTCTGTGTTCTTCCCAGAACCACTGGTCGTGATGTCCGTGGCTCACGTGTTTGTTATCTGCTCCCCCAGCTAAGATGCAAGTTGGTGGGAGAGGAACCCTTTCTGGCGGTCACCCCTGAGAACCAACAGCTCAGAACAGAGGTGACGGAGACTGGGAGCTCCAGTGTGACTGGTTACATGAGTCAACAAGACGCTGGCATCACTTCGGTCTCTGCTTTGAATCCATGCCTCATCCCTTTCCCCTGTGTGCGGTTGTCTTGTCTTTGCTTTGAATGTGGCCTGTGGAGAGAAATCCACCAACCCGCTAAAGATTTAGAGGGATGTTGCTGAGATAAAATTTAGCTTCAGTTAAGATTAAGTTTTCCTCTTAAAAAATAATATATGTTCTGTGTCCTAGCAGAATAGAGACGTGGGTAGAGTAACGTATATGATCTCTCATTAATCCCCACTCACGCTATGGATGTGCCTTTGGAAAACAATACGGTGTCACATCTTTCCCTTCCTACTCAACTCTGCATCCACATACATCTATCGAGAATCCAAGCTAATATACAAAGTTATTAATTTTTTAAGAAATTAGACTTCTTTTTTTCAAGCTGCTGTCATTCTGTGCTTGAATTCTAGCACTTGTTTTTCTAGGTAATCAATTCTGATACATTTAAAAAATACTTGAATATTCAGGGTCTTTATCATGCTCTTTCCCTACCTTTAATAATACTGAGGGAAGAAAAATGATAAAATGAGAGTATGTGTCTCTAAGGAGGTTTTTTCTTTTTTATTTGTGTTTATTTTTTTGCCAGAAGGAAGATGCAGGGTGCACACAAGAACCTAGGGGAGGGGCACCCGGTACCCCCAGGTCCCCATGAGCCCAGGTAGCAAAGGCCTGCTTGGCAACAGGAAGGAAGGAGCTCAGTGAGGAGGCACAGGAATCGATGGGCCTTCACTGACCTTCAGGAGGAGGGTCCACTATGCTAGCTAGTCGGGAGGAGTCAGAGACGTCATTTTATTTAGAGACTTTGCAGCAGATTGAAGATGTCCGCCCACATCTGCGCTTGTCACACGTGCGAGCATCCTGAAATCTCTCATGCTCCGTAGCTCGAGAATCCAGAAGAGACAACTGAGCTGAAATCACATGTGTTTTCATGATTTGCCAACTGAGAGCCTCTGAGATGCTGAAAGATCACTGTGGACAGTGTTCTGTCTCAGGAACCTGTGTCCCAGAGTAAGAGCAGGGGTGGAAAGAAGGCCGGGCAGAGAGACGTCAGCTTCCCTGGCCCCACCCATCTCCGGGGTCCCACCGCCTGCTTTCTCTTCTCTGAGTCCTCTCTGCTACCCCCTGGGACCTCTCCCCGCTGTGACAAATAGCACGCATCTAGAATTGTTGAGGACTAGAATGTTAGCCTTACGTCCTGTCTTCAAGGATTGGGTCAAAATGTTGGCATGAGGGTCTCCCACCGTCAGGTTCCTGAGGCACTCTGACATGGGCAGTCATCAGCAGACTGAGGATCATGTAGACAGGCCGTGCCTTCCCCTGGGCACCTCACACAGGAAATGGCCTGAGGCATGGTTCTGAGACTCAGACTCATAGCAAGTTCAAGGAAATGGAAAAAGGTTCAGAAAGGTACAAGGTGTCCCCCACTGTGTAAGTAAGGTTGTGGGTGGGGAATTACTGTTTCTGACGATAAACGGATTGGGATTCGGGGGTGGTTCGAATACAGAGAGAGAGAGAGCTGTGAGGCATTTGAGAGCCTCAGAGACCTGGTGACTCTCTTGTGTCTGAGCCCTAGAAAGTTGAGGGGGTGTTGCTCAGGGCGCAGGTGCTCTGGGCAGCCCAGATGGAGAACAGATGGCTGAGAGTGGCCCCAGAACTAGCCTTGGCCAGAGTCTTTGGAGCAAGGACCCATAAGTGCCTTTTATGTGCACGATGTGGGCTACAGAGGCCAGGGCTTGTGTTGGGTAGATGTGGCCCCATCACGTAGGAGTCCAGGAGGCCCCTGTAGGAAGTTTTTGTCCAGGATCCCAGAGGCTGAGGGAGACCACAAGTGAGCACCAGCATAGAAATGCACCTGCACAAGATAACAGGTCCAGGCACAGAGAGAGGTCCTGGCCAGAAACCTCTGCCCGAGGCCTTCCCAGTGTCCCCAGGAAAGAGCATCAGCCGTGGTACCATGGACTCTCTGGGAACCTGGCACACACACCCCAGTTCTCTAGCCCCTCGGCAGGCAGTGTGGGAAATGGGAAGACTCAGCACCAGGTTAATTGTGGAGTTTGGACTAGCACATGTAACGGACAGATTCTAACTACAGAATTGAGATTATTTTGCAACATGAAATGACCTTGGCCCTGTCTCTGGACTATGTGGAAGCATAAATGGCACGGAGACTGTGCTGGAGGTTTTCAGCAGAGGCAAGGACAGGTTTCTTCAGCAAGGAGGTTCTAAAAGGTTGGTGGACAGTCAAGACGAAATCATGCATTCTTCATCATGGTTGTGTTTACTTTTCACACATCGTGTCAATTACAAACAGTCGAATACAAAAAAGGAGTATCTGTTACTAAAAGTAATCCTAAATATAATTTTTTTTAAGTTTCTGTTCTGAGAGACAGAGACAGAGAACACACAAGCAGGGAGGGGCAGGGAGAGAGGGAGAGAGAGAATCCCAAGCAGGCTCTGCATTGTGAGTGTGGGGCTTGATCCCACAAATCATGAGATTATGACCTGAGCCGAGATCAAGAGTCAGATGTTCTACTGACTGAGCCACCCAACTGCCCCTATAATTTCATTTTGGACTAATGAAAAAACAAATTAGACTTTTGAAATAGCCCGAAGCCATCTGTGCACCAGTGGTGTGTTGAAAAGCCTGCTGTACTCTGGTGAAGATGATCCTTGTAACAAGTCTCAGACTATTTTATCCAAAAGCGCTGATGTGCCTTCTTTGGTGGGACCTGCGCTGAGCAGATGTGCAGACTGGACGAGCCGACAGGGTGTGGCCCTTGCAGACTTTACCGTCCAGCGTGAGTGGCGGATATGAGATGGATGAACACATCTTTACGGAAATGATTACATGTTTGAAGAAAGTGTTGAGAGATGCAGGTCATGGGGAGCCCCTAGAAAGCAGGGGCACCAAGCCTGGTTTGTGCTGGGAGACTGGGGGTCTCTGTGGGGCGGCAGTGTTGGCGCTCAGCACCCGGGGGAGCTAAAAACTCAATTCTTTAAACGCTTACACATCTGCAGCTAAGGTATTTGAAATATGTACTTCCGGAAAACCCACGATAACCCGAAACATTGACCCGCACTGTAAACGTGCATGCATGTGCGCACGTGCACGCACATGCATGGGGCTGGTGTCAGAGCAGGCCCCCGACGGCCCTCCCGAAGCCCGGGCCTCGCTGTCCTGGGCACCCCACGGCCTGGGAAGCTCGTCACCAGGGCCCCTATAGGCTTTTGTGCGGAGAGAAGTCTCACTCTCTGAAGTCCGTCGGCGAGGCGAGTTAGAGCAGGAGGCCCAGCAGCCCCCCGCTGCTCTCCCCCTGCTGCTGAGCCCAGAGGGGGGAAGCCGAGGCCTCAGAGCGCCCGGGAGCACCTGTCCCCTAGGCTGGGCCTCCTGGTGTCACCATCCCCTCCTGCCAGGCTGGGGGGGCTCCACGGGGGAGGAATGAACAATGAGTCCCTGCTTCTCAGAAAAGGGACCGGGCAGAGTCGCGAGACCCCAGTCCACCCCCGTGCAGGGCGCTGAGGCTTGGCTGGAGACAGATGGGCTTCTTTAACTCCGCAGCGCCGTGAACTTCACCAGCTGCGAGCTGGGCGAAGGGCTGTCTTCTCCACACAGAGGTGGGGCGTTCAGTGCTATAGAAACTCACGGGGCCGGTGACGGAGCCTGGTGAAGGCCGGACAGCTGAGGACATTGTGCGTGGTGAGGGGCTCTGGTGGAGGCAGGGAGGCAGGCCCTGGGGCTGGGCTTGCGGGACACTCTGCCCCTCTGAAGGGCTGCTGGGCTCCCAGGGGCGGCCATTCATGAGAGACCAGGATTCCAACCGGCCCCCAGCCCCACCCCCCCCAGCCCAGGTTCTGCTGTAGACAGCTTTCCTTCCGCGAATGTTTATTGAGCAATTACTGTATGTTGAGCACTCGGCATACCTACGGGGTGACTGATAGAGAAGACGACGGCTTGTATCCTAGCCTAGCATCATTTGTAGCTAAAGTGGGTTACGGTCACTAAATAAAACAGTCTGACACAGGCGTCTTTTTTTACTATCAATTTACTTATGTGAAAAGATGGACAAGCTTGTGAAAAATGAAATATTAAATTCTTGATCTAAAAATATCATTTTGAAATTAAAAAAAAAAAAAACCTCTAGGAAGCTGGATGATCCTGAAATCCATAAAGCACACAGGCCAAGAGATGAAAGTCGGGTAAATCGTCATTTGAGCTGCCTTAAGCTCCTCCCAGAAAAGAACAAAATATGGACGAAACTCCAGTTCTTTGCCGAATGCTTTCTGGCTCACCTGGCGAGGTCTGCCAGATGAAACGGACGTTCAAGGAGGTTGGTCACCTGCGCAGGGTCAGCCAGCGGCACGTGGCCTGGGGCACGTCCGGTGGACCGGGGCACTGTTGTCTCAGGGGCTGTGGAAACACTTGGATGAAGCGAATGGGTCATTCTAGAGTGTTTTGTGCAGGGAAACCTGGAGACTCGCTGCCCGCATGCCCTTGCTGTCCCCGCACTTCCTACCTGCCCCGCAGCCACGTGCTGGAGCGCAGCTGATCCCCGAGTGAAGAGTGTCGAGTGTCGGGTCCCTGGGGGAAGAGCAAGCTGTTTTAAGTGCAAGCTGAGTGTGTAAACCCCACGGTTCTGTGGGTGTTTCAAAGAAGGTCACCGGCTGCAAAAATAGTCCAGCCAGGATTATTTTTCATTATCACACACACACACACACACACACACACACAATGGACTTTGTGGCTTCTGTAATTGTTCATGGCCTTGTTAGTAAGAAATTCGAAAGTTCATGATTCCACTCAGAAAACAGTCCGGCCATTGCTGTGGGGGGACATTTTTCACAATTTCCTGTGGCAGAAATACACATAAAAGTTTACAAAATAAGAAGAGGTCACTCTAAACCCACACACATGAAGTGTTCTAGAAAATTCAGTTCAAACTTCATTAAGACGTCTGAACCGAAGATCTCTATTATTTTGTTTGTTCTCATTATCTTAGCTTTCACATTTAATCCTTTACCATATAATCACAGACTTGTGTTGACTAGGGAATAACGTGATTAAACACCATTTTAAGCAATATTTTGATCATATTTCGTGTTGTTTTATATTTTCCCCTTTACAGTTTATTGTGACATCTTTACATGTTCTTGTAAGAAATCATTTTAATGTCTCTGTAATAGTCTGAGAATTAACCATGAGGTATTTTACTGTTCCCCTTTTATTGAACATCCAGTTTAGTCTTGGGTTTCAAATATTATAAATAACACTGTTGTTAACATAATTGATTATGTAATTTTGACTCAAGTCTGATTTTTCCTACAACACAGTTTTAGGAAGGGAACTATAAAATAGAATGCTTACCCTTTTGAAGAGTCTAGATAAATAATGATATATTTTCCTTTATTAGGTTTATACCCATTCATACATCTCTGACATCAGAAGTCCAATTTACGCCGTCTGGACATATGTCCAACTTAGAGCAATGTCTCATCATCTGTAGGGTGTTTGAACAGGTAGATAGTTCATGTTCTACTGGAATTATTTAATTGTTTTGATATTTTATTATTTTCCCCTTTTTGCTCCAGTAATTGACATGATTAAATTTTTGTAAATGTTTATTTTTGAGAGAGAGTGACAGAGTGTGAGCAGGGGAGGGGCAGAGAGAGGGAGACACAGAATCCAAAGCGGGCTCCAGGCTCCGAGCTGTCAGCACAGAGCCCGACGCAAGGCTCAAACTCACGAGCCATGAGACCATGAACTGAGCCAAAGTTGGATGCTTAAGTGACTGAGCCCCCCAGGTGCCCCAATTTACATGATTTTAAGTCAAGTCATTTGGGGGTGCCTAGGTGGCTCAGACAGTTATGCATCTGACTCTTGATTTTGGCTCAGGTCATGATCCTGTGGTTCGTGAGATTGAGCCCCAAGTTGAGCTCTGTGCTTACAGAATAGAGCTTGCTTGGAATTCTCTCTCTCTCTGCCTTTCCCCGACTTGCGCTTTCTCTCTTTGTATCTCTCTCTTTCACTCTCTCTCAAAATAAATAAAGATTTTTAAGAAAGTTGTCATATTATAGTCTTAAAACCAAAATAAACACAAGCATGATTCTGTTTTTTAAAAATTGAGTGTGTGCATGTGGGCACTTGAACGTGAGGTATACACATATAGATGTGTAACACGCACATGTTTGACACATGGATTATAAGTGTACATACATTTGTATATAGATTTTTATCATCTATGTTTGGAATATGCAGAGAGTCCAAATATAAATCTTCTTTCCTTTAATCCTTCCTCTCACCTGTAGCTAGAGGAATATTTCCAAAAGATAAAGATCCTATAAATCTGCTCATTTAATGAGTTCTTGTTGACATGACAGGGGATGGGTAGCCTCTGGAAGAGCCTCAGCCCATCTGGCCAGCCTCGAATCATTTCACATTTTCCAGATAAGTCACAGATTTTTGTATTGTCCGCTGTGCCCAAACTATGCAGGCCCTGGATTTTCCATTCCACTCTTCTGCACTTGAATATGCGAGACTCTTTAAAGGATGAATCTTCTAGCAAGAATGCCCAGAATGCTGGCCGCCCGTTTCCTCTTGAGGCACAGCATCCTACTCCGTCTCTGTGACCCTGCTGGTTGAAAAAGTGATGTTCTTAATGCACGTGCACTGTCAAGGCCGTGAGGCCCAGCACGGTCGTTGGATCTTCACGTGAATTTATGTGATTGCACGCTTTCACGGGAGGGAAGGGACAAATAGCAGTCCCCATCTGATCAGGCCTGGGGGTTCTTCCGGGATGATAAGTGACAGTCATGAAGCGACTTTGGGGAAGAAGAATAGCGGGTGGGACCACTCAACCCTTCGCAGGCTCTGAGATTCTACCCGAGGCTGACAGTTTCTAATTAGACCTTCCAGAAATCTGATAGTGGGCGGTTCTTCATTCTTGGGAGGGAAGTCCTGATGTTCTCCAGTACCAGAGCCCCTGCAATTAGCAGCAAGAAGAGGGTGGAGGGAGTGAATCCATTTTTAACTCCCCGGATATGACTGACGGCCTTGACCTCAGCTGGATTGCACCCGGACAGTGACCTTGGGTATTGTCTCCTTGGAATATCAGCACGGCTCTCTGCAAGGTCGGCCTGCGCGTCTGCACACATCTGAGGGCAGTGTGGCCAACAGCTGAAATTAGGCCGGTCCCTTGTCCTGCCCACATGGCCTGACGTATTCACCAGATTCACATGTTTTGCTAATAAATGTGTAGCGGAAACTTCCGGGATATATTCATCACAATTAGCTAACTCTTGACAGTCAAAGACAAGGGCTGTGTATTCTAATTATATGTGATCGGGTGCATGAGGGGCTGGCAGAGGTTTACCACCTGATTTTGTATGTCCCTGCACAGGAGGGGCCCTGACATTGCCAGTGGGACCAGGAAGGACGTTCTGGGGGGCGGGGGCACCTGGGTTGGTCAGTGAGGTGGTCCCAAAGACAGGAAGTGCAGGAGCCCAGCCCAGGGATGGTGCTGTCCTTGCTCCCTAGTATCCCCCGAGTGACCTTGGGAAACCATTGCAAACCTCATTTTCTTTACAGCAAGGGAATAGAACCGACCTCTTTGTGTCGGTGAGGAAGTGGCAGCAGATGGCTGCATTTGCCACAGAAACAAAGGATCAGGGGGGATCAGGGGCTGTGTGCCGTGTTGTTCTGCTGATCGATAGGAGCCCTTCTGTGGGGCAGGAAGACGCTCAGGCACATGGGGGCAGGGGTGGGGGGAAGGCAGGAAATGTGGGCGTCTCTGCCTCCTGGGGCTGGAGCAAGAGCAGCCAGGTGGGGCCCCGCCCGGCAGGATGGAGGTCAGGGGGGCGGTGAGAGGTGGGCAGTCCGGGCCCGGGGGTGTGTGAGTCAGGCATGACCGGGGGTCATACTGCACCGTGCAAGCGGATGTGATGACCAGGGGACCATGGTGAGGAGGGGTGGTGGTGGCAGGAGTGAAAGACACAAAGTGGACACAGAAGCTGGGATCCTGTGGAAATGCACATTTTTAAAAGACTGGTGATGGAGAGGCGTCTGGGGGGGGCTCCGTCAGTTGAGCACTGATGCTTGATTTCGGCTCAGGTCACGATCTCAAGGTTCCTGGGACTGAAATCAGCATTGGGCTCCCTGCTGAGCACAGAGCCTGCTTGGGATTCTCTTTCTCCCTCTCTCTCTGCTCCTCCCTTGCTGGCTCTCTCTCTCTCTCGAAGTAAAAAAAAAATAAATTTAAGAAAAAGGCTCATGATGGAAACTAAGTAGCGGCAGCCAGCAAGATGTGACCAGGGACAAAGGGCAGTAAAAGCAGTTCTTTTGTGACCCAGGGTGCTCAGCATGTCTAATGCCCACATGATATCAAATAAATGCTTTAAGGAGGAGAAAATGCTAATTAAGAAATGTTTCTGTTGTTCAGACAGCGCCAAACAAGAGATCAGCTAAACCTTAGTGCCCAAATCACACCAATCCATGTGCTTTGTTTTTGTTTTTTCAAATCAGCTTCTGGAGTCAGCAAAGCGCCTTTGCCTGGTACACGTGCTTTCACTTGTAACCACGTCCTGATGGGAATCAGGCCTCACGCTGCTTCACCTTCTACACCGCAGGGGTCTTGGCCGAGAAGGCTTGACCCCGAAACCAAGGTGGACCAGACGACCCCCGTTTGCTGTGTCCTGAGGGACTGTGTTTTCACTAACGAGAGTTCTGGTATTGGTCACTGAGCCGACCGGAATCCTCCTGAAAGGCAGACTTGTGGTGGTAGAAACATACCCCGGGAGAGGCCTGGACCCGGGAGCTGTGCTTCGCCCCTCGCCCCCGCGTTTGCGTCCACACAGGGAGCCCGCAGGGCGTCTGGCCTTCCTTCGGGCAGCTGGCGTGTTATTTTCCAGGTCTTGGGCCTCGCTTGCTGTCAGGGATCTGTTTTCCCGGTGGTCTCCGGGTTATGTAACTGGGGAGGACGCGGAGCTTGCACCTGTGCGAGATGGCTCAGCAGCCACATGGCTTCCCCGGCCTGTACGTGAACTATTCGTCCAGGACAGAAAACCTTTTCCTGGGGCTCCTGGGGGCCTCAGGCAGCTGAGCGTCCCACTTCGGCTCAGGTCATGATCTCACTGTTCATGGGTTCGAGCCCCCATGTTGGGCTCTGTGCTGACAGCTCAGAGCCTGGAGCTGCTTCCGATTGTGTGTCTCCCTCTCTCTCTGCCCCTCCCGTGTGTGCTCTCTCTCTCTCAAAAATAAATAACTGTTAAAAAAAAAAAAAAGAAAGCCTTATCCGTCAACATCTTACACCCCGGACAGATTACTCGGGTCAGGTCATAGGCCACAGAAGATTAGATCTGAGGGAGAAGGAAGGTAAGGATTCTGTGTACACACACGTAATGGGATTTAGAAAATCGTTGGAACGCTCTTTCAGTTTGAGGATTTTCCCTTGAGTATTATTTTAACTTTGAAAAGCCTTCTTGGCTTGGGCAGAATGCTGCAGCTAACACTTACTTTAGGACCTCAGTGTGATTAATGATGCATTTCCGCATTTTTCTGGAGCTTCCTGAGGAAGATACAATGCACTACAATGAACACACTTAGCATTTTTAGCAGATACATAAAGATGTCCACCTCCTAACTGCGGACGAGCCGTTAGAACAAGTCTACTCTGGGGGGCTCAGTCGGTTAAACGTCCGACTTTGTCTCAGCTCATGATCTCCTGTTTGTGGTTCGAGCCCTGCATCGGGCTCTGTGCTCACAGCTCTGAGCCTGGAGCCTGCTTTGGGTTCTGTGTCTCCCTCTCTCTCTCTGACCCTCTGCTCGTACTCTGTCTCTCTCTCAAAAATAAATAATAAACATTAAAAAATAAAAAAAGAACAACGCTAATCGTATGTATTCAGCAGGCGTCTACTGGGTGATGGCGCTGCCTGGGAGCAAGTGTTGTGGGGACAGTGGAGAGGCAGGAGCCCGTACCCCGGGGTGGGGGGGGAGCCCACACTGGTCTGCTGGTAACGTGCCGCTTTTCTCCTGGAAGGGAAAGTTTAAGATGACAGGTGATATTTGTGTTGGACCGTGAAAAGCAGTGTAGACATGGGTATCCGTCCCACTGCCCCAGCCCCTGGCCGCCCCCTTGCCCCACGGGCCTCCTTCGGGCTGCCTGGCCTCCCCCTCCCACCTCCTGGCTCCTTCTCAGCTGGTAGAAAGTATCCTCTGTGCCGACCTGCACGCTTGCCCCAGAATCTTACTTCTCAGAAGCCCGGGGGTGGGGCGGTAACAAGATAAAACCACGTTGACAGCATTTCCCCCACTGCTCGGCCTGGGACTCCGGCCGCACTGAACATCCCCGTTTTCTCTGAACCTGGAAAGCCCTCCCCTCTCTACATTTTTGAACATCTTGTCTTATAGTCGGATGTTTATTTGGGGCACATGGGGGTATCCCTCCGGCCTCTGCCTCGTTCACGCGTGCCTGCCTCGTCACCTTGAAGGGTCGTCAGCCTCTCCCTGTGTGGGTCCAAGCTTCTTGAGGGCAGACATAGGGCCCATCACGTGGCACGACGTGTAGAATGGAGTACGCGAAGGGTATTTGGAAAAAAAAAAAAAAGAAAGCATGAATAAATGTTGACGATTCAGTAGAAATAAAATGCAAAGAAGGGCGTCTGGTTCAGAGGAAACGGCATGGAAAGAGCTTCTAGTCAGGAAAGTGCAACATAAATAATGAGCTGTGCGGGGCTGAGGTGGAAAGCGAGGCCAGGAAGTGTGCGATGAGGAGGAGGTTGGCGCTCGTGTTGCCGAGAAGAGCTTTTGCTCTGGTGCAGACGTCGGTGTCTCTGGTCAGACGTGGGTGTGTGGCTGCCACGGGCATTGCTGGGCTCGGGGTGACAGGCCAGCTCGCGTGGACACCATCCTGGCCATGGGGATGTGCACAGGAAGAGAGTGGAGCAGCAGGGAGGTGTGACGGGCAGGGACTGGAAGGGGGCCGACGAGCGGCCAAAGGAGTCAGACGTGGGTCAGTGAGCAGGTGGACAGGGACCTTGTGGGAAGGTTTTCTGGGGAGAATGTTCCATTTGCCTGCCAGACTTCCGAGCGAGCTTGCGGAGGAGGGCGCACATGGATGGAGCTCCTGCTCTGGTATCACTGGCATTGGCCTCAAAAAGGTAGCAGTTTCTGATGCAATGAGACAAAGAATCGTGCGGGACAACCACAGATGTAAGGAAGGCAACAATTTCCATCTCACTTAAGCATGACCTGAAATCTAAGTGTCCCTGCAGGTATCCCCTCGGGCCTTCTGTTTCCTCTTCTACAAAATGGTAATAACGTTGGCCTGACTGCAGTTGGGCGAGAACCCGTCTCCATGCTGTGTGTGCGTGTGGGTACACATCAAGGAATACTTTTAAGGATACGGCCAGTTTTCCAGTCACCATGACCGTTCTCTTTTGGTGCATTTCAGATTTTTTTTAACGGAAGTACAGGTGACACACAATGTTGCGTTGGTGCAGGGCACAATACTGTGTTTGGACGAGTCCTTCCGTTTCGCCGTGTTCACCATAACTGTAGCCAACACTGGTCATCCTTCGGTGCTGTGACAGGACCCTTGATTGTCCTGTGCTGTACCTTTCATCCCCGTGACTCACTCCACACCTGGGAGCCTGTCTCTCCCGCTCCCCTTCACCCATTTTGCCCATCTCCCCACCCCGTCCGACAAGGATCAGTTTGTTCTCCTATTTCTGTTTGTTTGTTTCTTTTGTTATTTTAGATTCCACTAATAAGTAAAATCATGTGACGTTTGTCTTTCTCTAACTGACTCATTTCACTCAGCATCATACCCTCTAAGTCCATCCCAATGGTCACAAGTGGGAAGATCTCATTCTTTTTTTTGTGGTTGAGTAATATTCCATTGTACTTATAAACCACCTCTTCTGCATCCATTCGGCTGTTCATGGACCCTTAGGTTGATTCCGTGTCTTGGCTGTTGTAAATAATGCTGCAGTAAGTATAGGGGTGCATGTATCTTTTTGAATCACTGGTTTCATTTTATGTAGTAAATTTTTGGAGGAACCTCCACCTTGTTTCCACAGGGCTGCACCAGGTAGCATTCCCACCAACAGTGCACGAGGGTTCCCATTTTTTCCACATCCTCACCAACACCTGTTGTCTTCCTGATCCTAGCCATTGTCACTGGGGTGAGGTGACCTCTCCTGTGATTTGATTTGCATTTCCCTGATGATCAGTGACATTGACCGTCGTCTCATGTACTGATTGGCCATCTGGATGTCTTCTTTTACAAATGTCTATTCAGGTCCTCTGCCCACTTTAATTGGATTATTTATTTTTTTATTTTTTTTTTTGGTATTGAGTTGTAAAAGTTCTTTATGCATTTTAGATATTAACCCTTTATTTGCTGTACATTTGCATGTATCTCCTTCCTTTCAGTAGATTGCCATTTATTTCCATTGAGGGCTTCCTTCACTGTGCAAAAGACTTTTATTTGGGTGTGGTCCCGATAGTTTATTTCTGCTTTTGTTTCCCTTGCCAGAGGCTGTATGTAGAAAAATGTTTCTATGTTTGATGTCAAAGTGTTTTTTTTCTAGCATTTCAGAATTTTATTTAAATTCACCTTGCTGATGCCTGTCACAATCCATCCCTCAATATAATGGATTCTCCTCTATGCAGGCCAGCTAATTATCTTCAGATGATCTTAGATTTACCAAACTTTATGAGAAATTTTAATGTGTGAGTCTAAACTGGAGGCGTAAACTGATCTCTGCACACCAACATCTGGAGAAGTTCAAAGGATTAATTTCCTAAAAGAGGATTTCACAGCATCTATTTTGCATTTTCTGTGAATCATTAAAAATCATAGGGTGAGACCAAATAATTCCAAACATCGTTTAAGTCTGGTGAAGCTTTCATCACTGAGAATTTGCTGCATCATTATCTGCACAATTTCCCGACCTAGAGGGGTTAGTGAAGCAAGTGGGAGGGTGGATGCGAAGCTAGGACTTCTGAACTGTGCTCTCGTTTGTTCTGACCTGCATTATCTCCCAAAGCACTTTCACTCTTCCTCGCCAGCCTTTCTCCAAAAATAACAGAATAAAAGGAACCAACAATTGCTTTCTTAGTGTTGGGTCGCTTGATTCCTCCACTGAGCTCACAAACACGAACAGGAAGCGCTGTTGAAATGAGGGAGACAGAGATGTGGCGATGAGGTTTGTCTCTGGAAGATGCGGTTGTGCAGACAAACCTCCGTGAGGGGCTCCCGTAAGTGCTGCTCATAAATCTCTTGTAAATAACAGATGCTCAGTTGTTCAGGCGGCAGCTCTGTGTTCCTTCAGGGAATCCGATGCTTGAGGCGGGGCCCGGCCCCTCACATAGGTGGGGCCAAATGGGTTTGCTCTGTGAGAGCCCTGTGTCTGCATCACGTGTTGCTGTTTGTATTTATTTGGATCAGTGTTGAGACTCGGGTAAATATGTGCAGAGCGGTGTTAAAGTGACATTCAGAGTTTGACATTTTGTCACTGTCAAGCACTCTCTGTGATCGAACCTTTTCCCCACAACCTTCTCAGCAGTGACTGACTCAACAAAGTAGTACGCAAATGCAAATAAAAATGCCAAAATCACACATAGGAGGACGTATCACTGGCATTTCCCATTTACACTGAGGACCAGTCAGCTCGCCCCCTGTCTCCTGGGTCTCTGGCCCAGGACGGTGCTAGCTAGCATGCGTGAAGGTCTCACAAAATGCCAACAGATAAATGAACGTGTAACTACAAACAGAAGAAAAATACCAAGTTAGTGTTGATGACACATAATTCCATTTTCCAAAAAGTATCTATAGTGTATAAACATGAAAACCAAAGTATGAAAGTAAGGGTTTTAGAGCATGGGGTAGTGACTTCTGGTTTTGAAGCTATTAGAGCTTTTTGGGAAAATACGTTATCTGGAAGTGAAGGCTCAGGAGATCATTCCAGTATTTAGTGCACTATTTATGGGCTGCCTGTCTTCCGAGAAGCTTGTGGTATCCTCTGGACCCAATCTCATTAACTTGCATACCATTCCTCTGAGGGAGATGATGAGCCTCAGCTAAATTATAAATGAAGAGCTGTTAGATTTATAACAGAGTATTTCATGCATGGAGTCTCAAAGGGCAGAGAGGCCTGGACTTGCCATGAGCGCAGCTTAGACGTCATGGGGCAGACTTGTCCCTGAGGCCGGTGCACCCCATGATGCTGAGTCATCAGTTGGGACAAGAGGACCCGTTGGCAGTCTTTACTCAGGACCCCGCCTCGGGAGTCTTGCAACTCTGCTCTACAAATGCAGACAAATCAACAAAGGTAGAGGGCGTACACGGAACCATCTAGCTCCCAGTGGGGGCTGCTCTAGGGAGGCTGGGGCCCCACCCCACTGGCCCCAGCTTCCAGAAGCACCCCAGCCCCCAGCCCCACAGCAGCACTGACACTGAGGTACAAGGGGAACAAAGAGTCTGGGGGCTTCCCAGGTCGTAGAGAGGAGACGATGTAGTGATGGAGGTGGAGAGCCCAGCTGAGCAGAGGACTAGACGGTCTTTTCTTTTCTTTACGTCCTGCCTAGCGTGCTGGTCGTTGGGGAGATAAAATGAAATACCTGGTTGTATTTGGTGGATGGTTCAGCTGTATATGCTGTTCTGCCCACCGGTAGTTGGAGAAAGACGAGTTCAGAATAGGTTGGAAGCTACCAGACCACCAGTATAAGTTTTCAGTTACATATGCGATTCACCATTCGATGTACGAAATAATCGTTGATGCACATTCCCACATGGCTGTGTATTTTTATAATTTAAACATGTTAATAAAATTGGACATATGATATAAAAACAAATGTATGATGTAAAGTGTACAGCCTGCCATCACAAAAAAACAAGAAAAAGTTTTACATTTTTCAAAAGTTCAAAGTCTCTTCTATGATTTTGTAGAGGTTGGTGAGGTGTGAGGTGACTCTTTTGACATCAGATAATTATAGCCCCACCTTTTCTGTAAAGAAGTTATTTCTGACATTCCTAGAAATTACACAAAGTAATTCAGTTTCCGATGGATAAGCACTTGGCTTTTCTCTAAAAGGAAAGTTATAAGAAATGATTAAAAATTTGGCTTTGAAAACTAAAATTTGCTTGAAATTTTATATGTTGAACCAAGAATAAGAATTGTAATATTTCACTTTCCTTTTTACAGCTTCTTTACCTTCAGATAGGCTTTAAGAATCTTAGAAAAGTCCTAGATTAAAGCTTGCATGCTTAATATGGGAACTGAGGCCCAAATTGTTAAGTGGCATAAGTAACGAAATGGAAAACCGATCTCTCTTTTTCTCATTTTAAATAACCAATAACCCAGGGGCACGTGGGTCATCAGTTGGTTGAGTGTCCAAGTCTTGATTTCGTTCAGGTCATGATCCCAGGGTCATGGGATTGAGCCCCACGTCGGGCTCCATGCTGGACATGCAGCCTGCTTAAGATTCTGTCTCTCCCTCTCCCTTTGCCATTCTCCCCTACTCCTCTCTCTCACTCTCTCCCCTTCTTTTTCTCTCTTTGAAATAAAAAACAAAGCAAATAAATAACCAATAACCAGCATTGGCATTGGAGCCTTTTTACCTTTGACTCACTCTTAAAATTGCAGAAGAAAAGTCTTTCAATAATATGAATAAAACATTTTTGGGAAGGGAGACGATAGGTTGTACATCTGTGGCGTGTTTTGTGAATTGAAGAAGACTGATGTGGCTTATCAGTGTTTAGCTTTAATTTTTTTAATGTTTTTTTATTTATTTTTGAGAGACTGAGAGAGACGGTGCAAGCAGGGGAGGGTTAGAGAGACAGGGAGACACAGAATCCAAAGACAGGCTCCAGGCTCTGAGATTCTGTCAGCATAGAGCCCGACGTGGGATTTGAACCCATGAACTGTGAGATCATGACCTGAGCCAAAGCCAGATGCTCAACTGACTGAGCCACCCAGGTGCACCTATATTTAGTTTTCGGTGTGTGGGGGACAGGTTCTCATAAAATATATTTTGGCTCTCAAAAATATTCTTTACGATAACTAAATGTGACATTAAATTCAATTAAACAGTTGAATATCCTTTTATCAGCTGAAACTGCATTTTTTGAGTAATTAATATTGATAAAGAAAGAATTGATATCAAGATGATACTGTAGAAATCAAAAAAATTTTAAATACAATTGCTTATCTATTTAAAAAGGTTTAATCATTTCTCATATTCTGTGGTTCTTTACATATTTTCTTTATTCCCAATATTTGTTTTTTTTTAATGTTTTTATTTATTTTTGATAGAAAGAGACAGAGCATGAGAGGGGCAGGGGCAGAGAGAGAAGGAGACACAGAACTGGAAGCAGGCTCCAGGCTCTGAGCTAGCTGTCAGCACAGAGCCTGATGCGGGGCTTGAACCCACGAACGTGAGATCTGACCTGAGCCGAAGTCGGAGGCTTAACCGACTGAGCCATCCAGGCACCCCCATTCCCAATATTTGAAAAAGCACTTAAAGCAATGCACAAAATGCAGGCCATATGACCAGATGAGGTAAATACAAGTAAATATAAACAATAATGTAGGAGAGCAAATATTCCCACCAATATGTGAGGCATTCAACTGTACGTTGTGCTCAGAACTTTGAACTGGGGCAGGGAGGGGGAAGTACACTTTCTGAAGAGTGAGCACGCCACGAGTGAGATTATACTTATTCGAAATGACCCTCAAATTTATCTTTAAGCTTTACTGCAACCAAAGCTGACATGAAAATCTGTCAGTTACTATATACACAGAGCTGTGAGCCACCCCAACACTAACAGTGTGAGAGTGAGGGGGTCTCTTCAACAAATGGTGCTGGGAACACTGGACAACCACGTGCGGAAGACTGAAAGTGTACCACTGTCTTACTCCACACATAAACATTAACTCAAAATGAATTAAAGACTTGAACATAGGGCCTGAAACCATAAAAATCCTGGAAGAAAACATAGATGGTAAGTTCCTTGACATCAGTCTTGACAATGGGTTTTTTTAGATTTGACGCCAAAAACAAAGGCAACATTAGCAAAAATAAACAAGTGGGGATACATCAATCTAAAAATAAAACACCATGTGCACAACAAAGAAAACCATCAACAAAATGAAAACATAGCCTCTGAATGAGAGAAAATACTTGCAAATCATGTATCTGATAAAAAGTTAATATCCAAAATTTATAAAGAACTCACACAACTCACTGAGGTGTCTGAGTGGCTCAGTCAGTTGAACGTCTGACTTCAACTCAGGTCATGATCTCACAGTTGGTGGGTTCAAGCCCCGCGTTGAGCTCTGTACTGAATGCTTGCTTAGAGCCTGGTGTCTGCTTCAGATTCTGTCTCTTTCTCTCTCTAAACCCTCCCCGCTCATGCTCTGTCTCACTCTATCTCTCAAAAAATAAATAAATGTAAAAAAAAATTTAAAAAGAGAACTCATAGAACTCAATAGCAAAAAATAAACAACCCAATGAAAACAGTGTGTAATGGATCCAAATGGACATTTCCCTAAGACTACATACACATGGCCAGCAGGTATATGAAAAGATGCTCAACATCATTCACCATCAAGGAAATGCAAATCAGAAGCCGCGGTGAGATGGCACCTCACACCTGTTAGAATGGCTAGGATGTAAAAGACAAGTGTTGGCAAGGATGTTGGAGGAAAAGAACTTTTGTTAACTTTTGGTGGGAATGTAAACTGGTGCAGTCACTATGGAAAACAGTATGGAAGGTCCTCAAAAACTTAACAAATAGGGGGCACATGGGCGGCTCAGTTGGTTGAGCATCTGACTCTTCATTTTGGCTCAGGCATGATCTCATGTTTGTGAGATTGAGCCCCATGTCAGGCTCAGTGTGGAGCCTGCCTCAGGTTCTCTCTCCCTCTCTCTTTCCCCCTCTGCTTGCATGCACGCACTTGCACACTGTCTCTCTCAAAATAAATAAATACCTTTAAAAAATTAAAAATAGAAATACTTGTATGATCCCATAATTCTACTCCTGGGTATTTATCCAAAGGGACAAAAACCTCACTAATTTGAAAAGATATATGCACCCCCATGTTCATTGCAGCATTACTCAGAGTAGCCTAGACAGGAAACAGCCTACGTGTCCAATGACATATGAGTATGTAAAGATGGTGTGGTGTATGCATTATGGAATATTATTCAGCCATAACGAAGAATGAAATCTTGCCATTTGTGATGACTTGGATGAATCTGGAGGGCCTTATGCTAAGTGAAATAGTTCAGACAGGAAAAGATAAATATCTCACTTATATTTGGAATCTTAAAAAATAGCCACAACAATACAAAACATACTTAAAGATACAGAGGACAGATTGATGGTTGACCAGAGGCAGGGTGTACAGGTGGGCAAAATGGGTGAGGGGGTGGCCATAAGGTACAAACTTCGGTTATAAAATAAATAAGCCATAGGGATGTGATGTACAGCATGACAACTATAGTTAATAATCAGACCGTATTGTATATTGACAGTTGTTAAGAGACTAAATCTTAGAAGTTCTTGTCACAAGAAAAATTTCTGTGACTGCATAGTGGTGGGTGTTAGATAGACTTGTGGTGAGCATTCCACAGTATATACAAACATCGAGTCATTGTGCTGTATACCTGGAGGTAATAACATGAGAAAATACAATCATTGAAAAGCAACCTTAAGTGGAGAATGAGCAGAACTGGACAGTGTGGTGTCTGGGGGCAAGTGAGGAGGGTGGCTGTGTGGTTACAGGAAGGAAGGATCCACCGTGTTCATGCTCTTGGGTGTGCCGGGAGGCTGAGTGCCCGCCGTCACAGTGGTGGTGAGGAGGCTGCTGACCTTGTTGAAGACAGACTTTATAGAAGGATGAGAGGCAAAAGCTGATTCGAGTGTCTCCCGAGGGGTTAAATGATGATGATGATGCTAAAACCTTTCAGATTTTCTATTATACAACATTATAGTATTTTCTAGAGGTCCGAAACAAATTTTAATGTGTTTCCTGAGCTAGTGGTACTGGGAATTTGACATGTGTGGCTGTAGTTAAACCGTGGCATCAAGTATTAAGTTCTACGCTTAAAAAAGGACTAATATCTTGACAGTTTTCATTGTAGTTTTCTGCTCTGAAGATCATTAAAAATGAACTCCGTTCCCAATTACTGAAGATAGCTCGATCGCGTGTCTTTCCTGCCGTGGCAGGACCCACTGCGCATCTTCTAACGGTCTTTCTTGGCTGTAAGATAAAACAATTTCATTTAATCAGTTTTCTATTCGGGGCTATTACCTTTGGACACAGAGCAGAAAATGTGTTCTCTAAGGAACTGATGAATGAATTTTGTGGGCTGGGTTATGAGAAGTATCACTAGAATTTACCACCTGAAAACACAGCAGAACATTCTGCTTTGAGTATGAAATATCACAGCACATTTTAGTATCAGGGCGTATTACCGTGCAGCTCGGAGAGGGTACCTGTCCTTCCGGTAAACAGAAGCATTCACACTGAGGGGTTAGTGTCACAGTAAGTGGCAGGAGATACATATTTTAATTTAGATTAATTTATTTAAATTTGTGTAGTACACTTACCAAAGTGAATAATGTACAAATATCAAAAACTTGAAAGATTAAATTAGAATTTAAATCAATTTTGAATAACGAATTCAAGTTCATTTTTAAATTCCAAACTCTTTAAAAGAATACTTATCCTGGAAGAGCATAGTCTTAGTTGGGCTAAATATTCGTTCAGTTTTATACCTGTTCATTGAGCCCCTGAAAAATACAAGTATATTTTTGCAACTAATAATAGTATTCATTATCACTTAATTAGAATATGTTCATGAACACAGATTCTCTTTTCTTTTATTTCTTAAAAATAAAAGCTTACATAATAACATCTTACATAAAAATTTCTTGTTAATTTGCTAATTTCATTTCTTAGAATCTTTGTAATTATAGAATGTTCTGAAAAGGTGAATTATGTGACATTAATTCTGTTTTCAAATTATTTTTAATGGACATGGTGCTTGAGAACTGCGTGAAACTCACTTGTAGGAAATGATATTATGATGGATAAAAACAATCCGAATTAAAAGAAAGATTATTTCTGATTTTTCCATGGGTGTTTTTTTTTTCCTGATTGCTATCATACTTAGTTTTCCCTAAGGAAATACTATTAATGCTCTCAATAATTTTTAAAGTCTGCTAAATAAAATGTAGACAGTTAGTAGATAAACACTTTATCTGCTGTTCTGTCCTATCATAGGGACATATCCTGGAAATAATGAGTTTCACTGGTAACTGGTTGAGTCTAATGTCCAGGAGGTTTTCTGGTGTACCTGGGGCTGCCTCCAACATGCTCTTTGCCAGCCCCGGCCAGACTGTGATGGCCAGGCTATGGGGCACAGCGGGAAGGAGAAGAGAGGTGCCCAGTATGGGAGGGGGGAGAAACATCAGTCAGATTTCCATGCCGAGAAATAGCAGAAGAAGGAATTTAATTTTAATGGAAAGAGAGAAGCTTGTGTGACTCCATCACCATCCCTTTTATACCTAATGAGGATTCTTAACCTAATCCTTTCTAGAGAAGACATTGTTAATAGTTTCATCCTGCAATTTTTCCAAAGACTGTAGCCATAGGAATAATCCACAGAATCACAAAATTATGGATCGGGTTAAAGAATTGAGGAAATTTAAGAATCTACATAGATTTCTTGCTTGTCTTTTCTTCATTCCTTCCTTCTGGATAAGGCTGTAACGGGCTTAAGTATCAGGCTTAAAATATGTGGAAAATTAGTGTTGTGGAATATATTTACTCCTTGACATTTCTTATTAGCTAGCATAATTACCTCAATGTGAATTGGGCTGGGGAACCCATGATTTTCCCAGCAATGATGGATGACAGGATGTTATCTCAAACTGTGAGATGGGAGGTAATTCAGTTTTCACAGAACATTTATGTAATGCTAATTGAATTAATCCTTGGGCTATGTGGCATTTCTTGTTTAAGGTATTATGCGCCTAATGCTTTTATTTGTTAGGAAGCTTTTCCATCTTGCATTTCACATTTAGCTATCTGCAGTCCTAGTTCAAATGGCCACTTGCAAAAGACGTGGCTACAGCTTGGTTGTTGGGCATCTGTGGGTCACTATTCTTTATTTCCTAGAATCTGTCATGAACAGCAGATGCAAAAGTGAAAGCAAGCTAATGAAACTGCTTTTCTAAGCTGGGAGCAGCGTATACTTTACAGATTAAATTAAAGGTATCCGATGGAGCTTGATTGAATAGCCTTGCTAGCACCCACTGCTGATAAAGGAAAGGACTCTGCTACCTGCTGATAAGCTGTGTGGGGGTGGGGTGAGTGTGGGGGTGGACTGGAGGTGGAAGGAATCCTGGAATCAAATTTACACAGAGCTGCTCAGTAAATATCTTCTGATGATGAACGCAGATTTTTTGGTAAACTTCCTAGACCCAAGAAGTTCAGAGTTCTGAACAAGTTTTGTTTGAGATACGCTTGCTCCATTTTTCCTTCTGACAAAATAGAGATAGTTCTGTAAGTCTTCCATAAAGATGCCAACCACCTACTGCAGAGGAGAGAGAGGAGAGAGAGGGTCTCAGGAATAAGTGCAGCATTGGCAGTTTGAGGGGTAAGAAGGACAGCCTTTTTTAGATATTCATCCATTTAACTATCTTCCCCTAATGCCAACAACATGGAAAATACTCCAGTGGCTACCAAAGATACACAGATAAAAGACACTCTGTACTGATAAGGCATCAGCAATCTATGGGATATGGACGGGATGGTATGTAGCGCAAAGAAATGACTCTTGATTCACTGTGGAGGGGTGGTTGTTCCCAGTGGAAAGAGACACTTCAATGGATTACTAAAATGATAGCTAGGAATTAACTAGGAGGGAAGCCATGTGTATCCATGTGCATGCATGTGTAGGGTGAACTGTGGCTAGTTGAGGAGGGTACTTCAAATAGAATATTTAACGTGAAAGGACACAGCACGATGGAAAAAGTAATGGCGCGTACTTGTACAGACTTGGAGCAGTGTGGAGCACTCGGACAAGATCAGCTGGAGATGGGGTCCAACGTTAGACGTTCTGAGCCTTCTCGCATTTCCTGAAAAGGTGGGGGGATCTATTAAATAAACAAATTGAGGGGGGTGGGTAACAATCCCCGTTTTGTTATAGGAGAATTCTAGTAATAGTAAGGGAGAAGGATCAGAATTGAGGAGTCACGGTAGGGGGTTGTTTTAAAAATACTTAAGAAACGATAAATGTAGACAAGGCTAAGACAGCTTCCATGAGGCTGAAGGGTGGTACAGGCAGAGCAAAGGATCTGAGTTTAGAACATTATAAGGCTGCAGGCAGAGCAAGAATTTGGAGTTTGATTTTTCAGAAATAGAACAATTTCAAATGATGACAAGAAGTGGGGTTCTAAAATGATGCCAGATTTTTCAGAAGTCATAGTGATTGAAATAAAGGCATCAGTCCATAAGGTATAAATTCAGTATTCAACATAAAATATAGTTTAAGGAAAAACGCTTTGGTACATGATATGAGATGTCCGGCAAATGGTAGATACTAATGATACAGAGTAGATTCAGAGCCACACAGATCAACAAGCAGGGAAAGAAATGAAGAGTATAAGAGGAGACCAAGAAGCATGGATGGTGCACAGACAAGACCCTTGTGTAAGCAAAAAAAAAAGTTGTTAGAGATAGAAGAAATAGCTGGCAGGCGGCAAAGTTCAAAGATAGATGAGCATTTTGCAGAATCAGTAAAACTCACCAATCCTCACATTCAGGAGGCTCACCAAAGTGTAACAAAAATAAATAAAAAGACTCACACCTGGTGACAAATAACAATAACAAAACTGCACAACAAAGAGAAAGGTTGTAAGAGTCACCTACAAGGGACCCACCATCAGACTAGCACTGGATCTTAAAGCACCCATGGAAACCAGGAGACAAAAGCGCTCAGAAGAAATCACTAACGTCTTGAAAGTCTGTACCGACTCAGATTCTGTCTCAAAAGGGAGGGCACAGCACAGATATTTTTAGCCTAAAAGAAAAAGCCAACAAACAGTGTTTACCACCACAACCCTTTCCAAAGGAACGGAATTCCAGAACATGACATTTCTTGCAGCTCTGAAGTGTCAGAGGACATTGTGGCTGGGAAATTGATCAATAGGCGGGAAAGCCACACAAAGGCAGGTGTGGTGTTGATATTTCAGGTGTTGGCATCAGATGAGGGTTAAGCACATACTTTAGAACAACAGAACGGAGAGCCATCCTTAGATGGCATGAGAGCCGGGTACAGGTTCTTGTTTAAAAGCAGACAACTCAGAGTATACAATGGTAGTCACAGGGCAACAATGAAGGGGAAATACGGCGAAACCTCAAAAAGAACATGTGCCCACAGCATTAAAATCACAGCCAATAAAATGGAACCGTCTCTCCAAACTCCTTCAGCAAACTTTCTCTTCTTACTGAGGTCGTTGATTAGTCTCTTTGCCTCCCAAACACACACACGTGTATGCGTGCACAAGACACATCCATGGAACTCATACACTCACACAAAATACCAGCCCCCCCAAAAGTCAACCCAAGTGGCTTCTTAAAAGCTGCGGTGTATGGTGGTGATGGTTATATCAAATAGAAGAACGAGTGGCTAGTTGTTTGGGGGGGTAACATTTGTAGTACTTGTAGAATTTTACAATATTTATTCATATAAGAGAATTGGAGACATTTGTAGCTCAGGGTAACGTTTGAAACTGAAGATATAAATTTATGAAGACATTCTTAATTTATAACATAAATATAGGAAAAATTAATATGGTGCATCAACAGATTCACATATATAATTAACTACCTAATAATCAACGTTACTTTTATATTTTTGAGAAAAAGTAGTGGACTGAGTTTATGGGCAACTATTTGGAATTTTCTAAGGTCACTTGGCCTAGTAAACAGTAAAAGGATAGGTTGAAATTTAAATACAAAAACAAGCAACTATTTTTACATTTAGAAAGGCACAAAGTATAGGTGATAATTGAGTTCAGCTCTTCTTCTATTTCCTTTCTTCTTTTACCCCTCTTTTTCTTGTCGTCTTCTCTTTAGTCTGGACTTATAGCATAGAAGTCAAAGGAAAATGTGAGTTGATTTTCAGTTATCAGCGATTCCATTAATAATTATTTTTGTTCCCTCAATCTGTGAAATTTCATTGGTGCCCCTTTCCAAAGTTGTTTCCCACCTCTAATTTATAAACTGTATTTTAATTGCTAAGTCGTTGTGTGATTATGGTCACATGCCAGGCACACTACTGAAGGCTGTCTTGGACAGAGTGCTGAGCAAGCAATGTTTCTTCCTTTTGAAGAGCTAACATAAATTGGAAAAAAAATTATTGTATTCAGCGTACCCTGCTTTTATAAATAAACCATGCCATTTCTGTAAAGTGGGGAATTTGGTGGGAAAATATATCCTAACAGATGAGTGAAATGGTCTGGTTGCTCTATACTTTGTCAACATAATGCACAAAATGAGCTACCAACAAAAAGAGCCACCTGAAGGGTGGCTTTTTGGGGAGAGAAAGCTTTGGCTACAGAAATTTCATGAAAGGATTTGATAAATCTTTTGATATTCATTGTGTTTATAATATGTAGAGCACAATCACATTTCGCTAAATCAGAATATTAGTGTTATTCTTTCCAAATCTGAAAGACTATTCAACTTTTTGTTTGTGTATATAAGTAGTATGCAGACACAGCCATTTAATAACGCTCGGCAAGATGAGACCTTCCAGCTCAGAGGGGTTTGTCGACCACAGGAATGAATAATGGAGTTTGAGACCATTCTGTCAAATGGGCTCTATAGCCTTCCAGTACCAAGCTATTCTGCTCAAGTTCTACAAAACATCTAGAGAGAGAGAAGGGGGGATGCTATTTAGCTTTGAGAATAATGTTTTAGGTTTAGTTTTATTTTTTACTTTGAGCTCAGGAGGAATAAGAATGATGTTTTCTGAGTTTCAAATAAAGAAAGAGACTTTTGAGGACCTTATTCATGTATTCTTCCTTTCTCACCTCTGTTACATAGAAATTTGTCTTCTTCATTCGATGTCCCAAAGCATATCCTCCTTGTCTGGAGAACCTACTTTCTGCTCACTGCCCAGAACCTGGTAACCGTCAGCCGGTGATTTTCATTCTGTTTGCACGCTTTGAAATCCAGGATGCACAGGGGCTGGGTCAAGGCACATGGTGCCCATAAGGGCTACCCATGGAACTCCTGGGAGCTGGAGTTATCTTCTTCCTCCTGCTGCGGAGACCCCCTTCCCGCCTGCCACAGACGGGTGACTAAGGAGGCACCCAGTCACGACACCCCATGCCCTGAGAGGGAAAGATGCTCTCACTTTCAGGTCTTTCACACTTTCAGATGTAACAACAGGGAAGAAATGGGCTCACTGTGTTTAAAATGGGCATTTATTCACTTCCTTTTTAAATTTTTATTTCAAATCTTCAGTGTACATGTGCGCATGTATGCATATGTGTGAGTTAAGTAGTCAAAGGCAAGTAAGTTTGACCTTGAAAATATCCCCCAGGATTGCCTCCAGTGGAGCAGTTATGGTGTCTTCTAGAAACCTTGGCCATGGAGGTCATCCTTCAGATTCCTGTGTTTTTGTACTGAGTGTCGAAGTAGAAGGAACATATTCTACTTAAGGGTAACCTATTTATACAAAAAGCTCAAGATGCACTGAAAGCAAAAATGGAGCCAATGACTTAGTTGGCAGATTCCGGCATTTCTACACTTCAGTTTGTAATAAAAAAAAAATGGAGGAGGAGGAGAGGAGGAAGAGACTTCTGCGAAGATTAGGAGGACCCTAAGGTCATCTTGCCCCACAGATACAACTAGATAACAGCCACCTCAGTGTAAATAACCCAGAAAATGACCTGAGGACCCCCGCAGATAAACGGAAAGAGGCCACACTGAAGTGGGTAGGAAGGGGGGAGATACAGGCAGGAGCTACACGGACCGCAGAACCCTCAGTGGGAGGCGGGGATGCTGTGGCAGAGAAGAGAAACAGACTCTCACTCCAGGAGCCCACACAGAAGAGGCTAATCCCCGTAACATTTGGCTTTGAAAACCAGAAGGGCCAAATTTCAGAAGCTCCTAGAACCAGTGGGGTTTAACATCAGCAGGCTCTTGGGAGAGTCAGGAGGGCGAGAAGAAAGGGAGCCCCTGCTCTTAGAAAGATGGCTTGACAGACAGCTCTGGGGCACAGAGCACAGAGGCGGCAGTTAGGAAACGGCCGCAGGTGCACAGTAGGGAGACTGAGCTGGAGGCACAGGGATCCTTGGGGGTCTTCTCCAGGGACAGAGGAGCTGCTGCACACCGTTTCATTCTCCTGCCTCCCAGCCCAAACACACAAACACCTGCAGAGGCAGCACTGTGCCAACACCTGCTACTTAGATTGCGGACAGCCCACCCTGCCCAGGTGAGGAAACACCCACTGCAGCCAGGCCTCCCATCAGGTCCCCTCCCAGAGCAGACACGGGGTCTCACCTCCATGTTCCTTCTGCAGATCCAGCCTTCCAGTCTGGCTTGCCTTGATCTGGCAGCTGCTGCCCTCCTCCCACCAGTGCAGACCTTGCTGGCACCCTGGGCCCCACCCCTGGGTTTTCCTGCAATTCAGTGCTTCTGTATCTCTGGAAAATGCCTGGTCTGACTCACGTTAGCCCAAGGCAGCCCTAGACTGGTCTGTTAACAACACAGGGACCAATCAATGCCCACAACAGGCAAAGAGAGTCGTTGCAGGCAATTGGACTGAAGGCAAAAGTGGCTCAGCCACAACAGTGGGACACACTCAACACACACACAAGACACCCTGAAGTGCCAGGTTCTGGAGAACAGGGGACAATGCACTGCAGGGCACTGTGGGACCTCTTTGTAAGGCCATTGTTTCAAGAGCAGGAGAAGTAGCTGACTTTCCTAACACACAGAAACAGACACAGAGAGTTAGATGAAATGAGGAGACAGAGGACTATGTCTCACATGAACGAACAGGAGAAAATTACAGAAAGAGACCTAAATGAAACAGAGATAAGTAATACATCTGCTAGAAAATTTAAAGTAATGGTCATAAAGATACTCACTGGACTTGGGACGAATGGAGGACCTTAGTGAGATTCCCCTAACAAAGAGATTGAAAACATATAAAAGAATTCATCAGAGATGAAGAGCTCAATAAATGAAATTAAAAATATAGTAGGTAAAATAAATAATAGATTAGAGGAAGCAGAACAGATCAGTGACCTGGAGGACAGACTAACGTAAACCAATCAAGCTCAACAGGAGACAGAAAAATAAATTAAAATTAAAATAGATTTACGGAGCTCAGTGACACCATCAAATGTAGTAGCATTTGCATTATAGGGATTCCAGAAGGATAAGAGAGAGAAAAGGGGGAAGAAAATTTATTTGAAGAAATAAGAGCTGAAAACTTCCCAAATCTGAGGAAGGAAACAGAAATCCAGATCTGCACAGAGAGCCCCCAACAAAGTCAACCCAAGAAAGTCCACAAGACACATAATGAGTAAAGTGGCAAAAAGTGTTGATAAAGAGAGAATTTTACAAGAAACAAGAGCAAAGAAAATAGTTACATGCAATGGGAATCCCATAAATCCATCAGATCATTTTTTAGCAGAAACTTTGCAGGCCAGAAGAGAGTAGCATAATATATTCAAAGTGCTGAAAGAAAAACAAAAATACAAAACTTAAAAAAGAATCACATCCAATAAACTCTATACAGCAAGGCTATCATTCAGAATAAGAAGGGGAGCTAAAGGGTTTCCTAGATGAACAAAAGTTAGAGAAGTCAATGACCATGAAACCAGCTCTACAGGAAATATTAAAGGGGACTCCTTGAGTTGAAAGGAAAGACCATAATTAGGAATCAGAAAAGTTGGAAACACAAAAGCAATAAAATGAACTATATCTGTAAAAATCAGTCAAAGAAAACACAAAATTAAAAAAAAAAAAGTGAACTATGATTCCATATACCTGAAATGTGGGATAGAGGGGAAGATTAAAGAATGAGTTCAAACTTAAGAAGCCTTTAACTTAATATAGACTGCTATATGCAGAAGATGTTTAATACAAACCTAATGATAACCATAAATCAAAACCGGGTAAATGATATGCAAAAAATAAAGAAAAAGGAATCCAGGTGTATTACTAAAGAAGGTCAGCATACCACGAAAGAAGAGAACAAGAGAGGAAAGGAACAGAGAAGAGCAACAAAAGCAACCACAAGTCTGTCAACAAGTCTGTAAATACATGTCTCTCAATAATTACTTCAAATATAAATGGACGGAATGCTCCAATCAAAACATGTTGGTGACAGAATGGATAAAAAAGCATGACCCATCTCTATGCTGCCTACAAGACACTCGTTTCATACCTAAAGACACCTGGAGTTTGAAAGTGAAGGAATGAATAAGCATTTATCATGCAGATGGAAATGAAAAGAAAACTGGGTTAGAAATACTTATATTGGGCAAAATACAAAACAACTTTAAAACAAATACTGAAATAAGAGACAAAGAAGGACACTATGTATTCATAAAGGGAACAACCCATCAAAAGGTATAACAATTATTAATAAGTATGCACCCAACACGGAAGCACCTGAATACATCCATCTCTTCCAGCCACAATGCTATGAAACTTGAAATCAACCACAAGAAAAATATCTGGAAATAGCACAATTATATGGCAATTAAATAACATGCGACTAAACAATGAATGGGTCAACCAAGAAATAAGAGAGGAAATTTAAGAAAATACATAGAGATGAGTGAAAATGAATACACAACAGTCCAAAATCTTTGGACTGCAGCAAAAGCTGTTCCAAGAGGGAAGCTTATAGCAATATAAGCCTACCTCAAGAAGCAAGAAATACCTCAAATAAAAACCTAACCTTACACCTGAAGGAGCTAGAAAAAGAACAGACAAAACCTAAAACCAGTAGAAGGAAAAGATAATAAAGATTAGAACAGAAAGAAATAAGTGAAATAGAAACTAAAAGCAAAACAAAACAAAACAGTAGAACAGGTAGTGAAACCAAGAGATGTTTCTTTGAAAAGATCAACAAAATTGCTAAATGTCTAGCTAAACCCATTAAAAAAAATAAGTACTCAAATAGAATGAGAAGTGAAAGAGGAAAAATAGCCACTGACACCACAAGAATACAAAGGGTTATAACAGATCATTATGAAAAACTATATGCCAACAAATGGGACAACGTAGGAGAAATGAATACATTTCTAGAAACATAGAACCTCCCACAGCAGAATGAAGAAGAAAATCTGGACAGACCGATTACCAGCAATGAAATTGACAGTAAAAACAAAACAAAACAAAACTCATCTCCCGACAAACAGAAGTCCAGGATCAGATCCATGGCTTCACAGATTAATTTTATCAAACATTTAAAGAAGAGTTAGCACCTATTCTTTTCCAACTATTTAAAAAATAGAACAGGAAGAAAAACTTTCAAATTCATTCTATGAGGTCAGCATTGCCCTGATACCAAAAGCAGATAAAGACACTACAAAAAAAAAAAAAAAAAAAAGATCTTCAGGCCAACAACTATGATGAGCATTAATGTGAAAATACTTAACAAAATATTAGCAAATGAAATGCTAATATTTAAATATATTTAAAAATCCATTCACCATGATCAAGTGGGATTTATTCCTGAGGTAAAAGTATGGTTCAATATTTACAAATTGACCAATGTGATACATCACATCAACAACGGAAAGGATAAAAACCATATGCTCATTTCAATCGATGCAGAAAAAGCATTTAAATTAAAATTTTAAGGATTTAAATATAGACCTGAAATCACAAAAATCCTAGAAGAGAGCACAGACAGTAATTTCTCTGACATCGACTGTACAAATATATTTTTTTAATTCTGTCTTCTGAGACAAGGGAAACAAAGGCAAAAATAAACTATTGGGACTACATCAAAATAAGAGAAACCTTCTGCACTGCAAAGGAAACAATCAACAAAACTAAGAGACAATGCTGAATGGGAGAAGATACTTGCAAATGACATATTGATAAAGGATTAGTATCTAAAACATATAAAGAACTTGTACAACTCAAAACAAAAAAACACACACAAATAACCCCATTGAAAAATGGGCAGAAGACATGAACATACATTTTCTTAGAGAAGACATCCAGATGGCTCAGAAACACATGAAAAGATGCTCAACATCATTCATCATCAGGGAAATACATATCAAAACCACAATGAGATGTTACCTTACACTTGCTAGAAAGGCTAAAATAAAAAACAAAAGAAACAAGTATCAGTAAGGATTCAGCAAGAAAGGAACCCTTGTGCATTTTTGGTGGGAATGCAAACTGGTGCATCCACTGTAGAAAACAGTATAAAACAGTTAAAAATAGGACTACCTGGGACCCAGTCATCACGCTACTGAGTATTTACCCAAAGAATACAACACCACTAATCCCAAGGGATACATACACCCCTGTGTTTATAGCAACATTATTTACAAAAGCCAAATTATGAAAGCTGCCCAAGTGCCCATTAATAGATGAATGGATAAAGAAGATGTGAGATATATATATATATTACTCAGCCATTGAAAAGAATGAAACCTTGCCATTTGCAAGGACATGGATGGAGCAAGAGAGTATAATTCTAAGTCAGTTAGAAAAGACAAATACCATATGATTTCATTCATATGTGGAATTTAAGAAACAAAACAGATGAATAATAAAAAAAAGACAAACCAAAGAAAGACTCTTTACTTAGAGAATAAACTGATGGTTACCAGAGGGGAGAAGGAAGTGGATGTGTCAAATATGTGATGTGGGTTACAATTACACAATCACAGTGGGTGCCGAGTAATGTATACAGTTGTTGAAACACTATATGCACCCCTGAAACTAGTATAACCCTGTGTCTTATCTATACTGGAATTTAAGAAGAGAGAAATTCTGCTTTATGCAAAGAATGATAATGATTTGATTATATTTATCAGTGTTTGATTCCTAGGAACTAAAATAAATAATGTCCCAGTGTAAAAATAAAGTAATTCTTCCCATCACCATTTCACTTAATTTTCTCTTTCAATAGTCAGGAAGCTTTCAGAGAATTGGCTTCACAATTGGGTAATCCCCAATTACCTTCTCCTTCTACAAAAATATATGAAAAAAGAGAGTGTATTAGTCAGTTACAGGGCTACCCATAAAAACTCAATATACAAGATGCATACATTGAATTCAATTGTGGTAAAATAAACCAAAGCAGATTATTTTTCTTGAAATACAGTGTGCTTAGAAAGGCTTCAAAATGTCTGCTTTTGTTTATAATATTCTATTCTAATCTCACAAAGGACATTTGCTCCTTAAAGAAGCCCATGATGAGTTTGTTTGCAAATCAAAAACTAATTTCCTGTAATGCACAATCCTTAATTATGTTGCCCAGGTATCTGATTTATTTTATCCATTTGTGCATCATGTCAGTGAATACTGAGCCTTGACTGTGTACAATTGATGTTCTACGAGTGGAGACTAAAATAGCGATTAAGTGGATGTAGTCTTCTTCTCACTTCCTCTCACTAATGGTTAGTCTCCAGCAAAGGAATCATTAAGTGAACAATAATAAAAAGAATAATATGCATTATGGTAGAAGAATATGTAGAATTGTTTAGTGTCTACTTTTCCTTTATGCTGATGGTGTGTGTGGTGCATCCCTGTCTTCGGTGTATAGCATTATACATGGAAATTCTTAAATTGTATAGTGCAGGCTAGGTACATTAGAAAATCCAAAAAGGAGTAGTTTTGGGGTGCCTGATTTCTGTTAGTTAATGCCATTTTGCTACTGCCTGTTTAAATTTTAAAATATTCTTAGGGGCGCCTGGGTGGCTCAGTTGGTTAAGCGTCAGACTTCGGCCCAAGTCACGATCTCATGGTTTGTGGGTTTGAGCCCCGCGTTGGGTTCTGTGCTGACAGCTCAGAGCCTGGAGCCTGCTTCGGAATCTGTGTCTCCCTCTCTCTCTGACCCTCCCCCGTCATGCTCTGTTTCTCTCTGTCTCAATAATAAAAATAAGCATCAAAAAATTTTTAAAAAATTTAAAATATTTTTAAGGCAGAGGACATATATGTTAATAGAGACAAATTGTTATAAGTTAATCATCAATAGTATTGTTGATATATAGCAATATTTATTGCTTTAAAAATGTATTCATTAGCTCCAACATCTATGAGTCTTAAGATTTTACATGGCCAATAGCATCCTTCTCATGTTTGTGGTAAAAGTGGAGGTGAAAATAGAGAGCTTTAAGTGTTGCTATATATAAATGCAATAATTTTGCAATTTAAATAAATTTAACGTGTGTAATCTAAGAGATACCATGCAAATGAAATACAATTTTGGAACAACATGGGTCTTCTGAGTAGATATTCAAATTGCATAGTATATGTAAGTAAACTCCATTTATTTAAGAGGCTCATGCAAAATTACCTGGATTTTTCAAATTATTTTGTTTCAAAATAATTAGTTATTGGCCTTATGACACCCTGATGGAGGAATTTAACAAAACGTATGAAATAGGAACATATTGGACCTGATGTTTTAGGGCTCCTTCACTTGGCCATCAGTAAGTATCTTATATATTTAATTCAGCACTATAATTTCTGTAAATTCTGTTTGAATCAGAGTCAACATCCTATTTTTCACTTTAACATTAACAAAATTAGTATTGACCCACAATGACATTCAATCACATAGTTGCCTATTTGATTTTTTGCCCATTCTCATTTCCATTTATCTTCATTCTCATTTCCATTTTATCCAACTTATTTCCCATGGCAGCGCACCTTCTGATAGGGTCTGAGGTGACAGAGTGCCTCTCAATAACCGGACCATTACATTTCTTGTGTTGAGGTACTCACAAAGACGAATATCGCATTTATGTTAATAACCTGTAGCTTTCTTCTGGTGGTCTGATCCCTACCAGATATCAGACTCCCACACGTGTATACACAATAACAGCAGAATAAATGAACACCTCACCTCTGCCAAGAAGGCTTTGAAACACACGAAGAATTTTCTGAACATTCACAAGAGCACTGATTCCATTCAGCAGTCTGGTTTTCAGAGAGGCGGCAACCCAAACTCAGGGAGACAAAGGTCAGCAAAATAAGATGGTGTTAGTATTGAACTCAGGAAAGACTGATTTTTTTCTTTAGTTTTTTATCCAGCAAAGTCAGGAGCTTAGGCACATTTTAGAATTTCTTATATTAGCTCCAGAAAAAAAAAAAAAAACACAAAATGAAATTGGGAATACATTTAAGAAATCCTAAGTTATTCTGGGTTTTTTTTTTTTTTTTCTGATTTCTTATGATTCATGTGATTGGTAGGCTGGTGAAGATGATCAGATTGGCTGAAAGTGTCAGATGAATCGGTGGTAATAATGGAATCAAGGTCAGTGAAGCCTGCACTTACCATTCAAGCAGCTCCAAACTGTTTTATATCAGTCTGTTTTCTCCCCAGTGACAGAGTACCTTCTATTGTTATTAAAAATAAATGAAATTTTCTGATGCCTTTTGTTTTCAAGGAAAGGCATTTGTTTTCTGAAGAGATTGGGTTTCATCCAGCATATCTGCTTCAAGAAATTACACAAAAATAATCATTAGCAAAACTGAAAAAAATCATAGTACCAGAATCGTTAAAGTGTGAAGAAAAAGTATCATGGAGGGCAGAACTTAAGGCGTTTTCATTTTAATCAGTGTGTAATTTTTATTGTGTTTTCTAGAATAAAGTAGAGGATGTCCAAGTTTGACTGCGATGATTTAATGTTCCGTTTCCCAGTATGAGAGAGTCTTAACTGAAAAGAAATTTCTCCTTCTTTTTATTATTTCAGCCATGACATGATATCTAAGACTTATATGGGAGCTTAGAACCATAAGCATGCCTTAAGATTTTTTTTTCCCAATTGCTTATGCTTTGAGTATTTTATAGGAGAAGAAGAGATGCAACCCCACGGTTCTAGTAAATAATCCTGTGGAGGCCCGCGGTAATGGCACACTTAATTCTCAAAGCTAGAAATGCTACTTGAAATAATCCAAGAACACTTTGCTCATGTTTCAGCAAGGTTCATTCACAGCACCAAAAAAAAAAAAAAAGATGCAATTTTATTTCCTGACACGTGGTGCGTGTGTGTGTGTGTGTGTGTGTGTGTGTGATATTTATTCCCAATCTGGAAACCTTGAAGAATGAAGTTTAGAACTCTCATCCTCATTTGTTTCTGTTGAAACTTAGTCGGCAGATGACAGGCAGGGGAAAAAACAAGTGAACCCAGTGGGCATAGAGCAAGTTGTGGATAAATTCAGGATGCTACAATCTGAGACATGAAATGATACAGTGCTTCTAATTGTGGATGTTTCCATATTGTGAAAAGGGAATAATTGATAAAGTGTTTCCAAAGGTAAAGTTCTATATTGACAGTGCAGTTCCAAGTGCTTTCAGTAATTTGATAATACGAACACACGTGGCCGTTATTTTCCTATTTGCTGCCTTGTGTCTTAATTATTTTTGTATTTTCCACTCTCACCTGCTCTTGACATTAGGTTGCAAAATACTTTAAGTCCAAGTAACAGTTTGTTTTGACCAGCAGATTCCCTAGTCTAAAGATTTAGTAAATAGAAGGTAATACAATTTAACTCATCATAACTCAGTTTATTATTTTTTCATTAAAGCATAAAAAGGTATTTATAGAGATGGTCATACCTATATCCCAAAAGATTTTTTGAAGTCACATTTTATTTCTTCTTGTTTATGATCTCACATTCATGAAAACGGAAACCTTCCATGTTTAAAATTAGCTTTGATGCATTCAGAGGGCACTCTCCCTGGCCCCAGATCGACATCTGAACATCCGGATGGGAAGACACATCAATCCTGAGTCTTATTTCAATGAGACTAGATCTTAGTGCTTGAGATTTGTTACTGAAAACCCCACGCTGTGGAGCAGCTCTTTGGGAGCATCGCATTATAGACCGAGTTTTCGGCTGTGTTCAGAGACAGTTGGACTTGCTGGAAAATGGGGGGTGTGGGTGAGGCATTTGTGTCCCTTCCTGAAAAGAGGAAATGCAGGCTGAACCCACCCACTGCACTCCACAGGTAAACAGCACGCTGTTCCGTGGCAGGCTAGTTTCAGCTCTCTCTCCACTACTTGCATCCTTCAAGTTTCTCATTCTTGTAACTGTGGAGGCAACCCTGACATTTCACGGGCAGGTTTTGGGTGTTTCAGGAATTGCCCTCACGCCACCCCTCACAGAAACAAACCAAGTCTCTGAGACTCAGAGTATGGAGGAAAACCTCAGATAGTCATTGAAATGAGATCATACAGAACGGAGCTGGGTGACTCCACACTTTGGCATTGTCCAGTTAGAACAGGGAAGTGATTTCAGGAAGACTGGATGTGAGTGATCTGATCGTTTTCTGCACAAATAAAGATTAGGGATGGAGGGACACTGGACCAAATGCCTCAACCCTGGGCAAGCCCCATTCTCTGTCTCTGTCTCTGTTTCTCCCTCTCCTCTCCATATATAAAATTGGGACAATAACTCACTTTTCTCTTCTCTCATAAATTTTTATGATGGAATTCAGTGATGGATTTGTAATGTTTCCATAAGCAGAAACGACTATTCAAATGTCCACCAAGAATGAGTTAGGTGGTTCTGGTGTAGGAGCCTGAATCACTGCCCCTGCTTGTACTCTCCACGGGCCAGGTCTGAATGACACACACATGGTCCCTTCAGACCCGGAGACCACAGGAAGTGGCGTGGCCTTCCTTTGCAAAGGCTGATATTAACTTGGAGACTCCTGTGTCTGCTTCGTTTTTTCAGGCAGATCAACAGTATATTACTAATGACCACGTAGGATATGCCTTAATTGGCAGTAATTCCTCAAATTCTGGACTTAACCACCAGCTTTAAAATACTCCTTTTCAGAATGGAGAGATGGGCAGAGTAAATTTAATCTCTTTAACATTTAAAGGGTATGATCAAGGGTTCTTTTCCACCTGTAACTCTCCTTTTAAGTTCTATCATTTATTTTTAAAAATTTTTATTTATTCTTTTTTTTTTTTTTTTTTTTACAGAGAGCAGGGGAGAGGCTCAAGGGAGAGAGGGAATCCTAAGCAGGCTCCACACTCAGTGCAAAGCTCAAATGGGCTCAATCCCACAACCCTGGAATCAGGACCTGAGCCAAAACCAAGAGTCAGATGCTCAACTAACTGGGCCACCCAGGTGCCCCCGCCCCCCCATGGTTTACAGGCTGGAGTAACTCACAGGTACAGCCACAGGTTCTGTGGAATTATATTCCTGAAAGACAGGCCGACTTTTAGGAGCCAGGGCTCGTTCTGAGCCTGTCAGATATGCCTAGGATCATCTTTGCAGTATGGACTGTAGGACCCAGCACATTACAAAATCAGGTTTCCTAAAAGAATATACGTTTTATTTTTTCTTTTAATTTAAAAAAAATATATAATGTTTTTAAATTTGTTTTTGAGAGACAGAGAGAGACAGCATGAGCAGGGGAGAGTCAGAGAGAGAATCCAAAGCAGACTCCAGACTCTGAGCTGTCAGCACAGAGCCCGACACGGGGCTCAAACCCATGAACTGTGAGATCATGACCTGAGCCGAAGCCGGATGCTTAACCGACTGAGCCACCCAGGCGCCCCAAGAATGTCTGTTTTATAAAAAATTAAATCACCTGTACTATCTCAGTTATAGCCTCGCTTTGAACTACACTATACTATAGCATGACTTTAAAAAAAAATAATTCTCCAGGATATGTTCAGTGTTGTTTTTCTCCTTGACTGATCAATTTATTACTTTTGTGAGAAGTATTATATGCACTTAAAAAAGATTGGATATATGTAAACATATGCAGTATCTCGTAATATGCCTCATGGAAAGTAATTAAGTGAAATAAATTAACTCTATAACCCAGAATTCAAATGGAGATGCTGGACAAAGGAACATCTGATTTTATACAAAAATATGACAGTCAGTACATTTTTTTAATAGTTTATTGTCAAATTGGTTTCCATATAACACCCAGTGCTTCTCCCCACAAGTGCCCCCCACTGTGACCATCACCCCC